>JAULKQ010069968.1:0-20748 GCA_032356285.1 Smithsoniella earleae | reverse complement strand
TGCCAAATGATTTCTTTTTATATAAAAAGAAATCATTTGGCAAAATACTTTTTAAATACTTAAAATACAAATAATATATATATTTTATTGAGAGTACAAAATGATAAATAACTTTTTTATTGAGCTTAAATTCAAATATTTTTCTTGATTTTTAAACGTAATTGTGGACCACCCGAACCCTTTTTGTTTTCGATAAGTGAAAGCATTATAAACTATATGTACTACATGATGTGGGAGACGTAGATTAAATCAAGAAATATATATAATAAATGCTTTTCATACTACATTTTGTTTAAAATTTACCGTATTAAGCATTAGTTTTTTATAAAAAAAATATTTTTTTATCTTAAAATTAGGTAATATCTAATTTGCTTATTTATTTTATTTTTAGTTAAAACAAAAAACATTTTTGTTTTTTTTTTGCAACAAGAAAGATTATTTTTTTTTAGAAAAAAAAAAAATTTTTTACTATTATATAGAATTATATGTTAATTTTTTAAAAACTCCAAAGTATGTACATAGCAACTATTTTGATAATTTTACTAAAAGATTTCGACTTTTTTTGTGAACTACTTTTGAAACTCTTTTTTTATAAAAAGACGGAATAGTTCAGTAGGTAGAACACTGGAATCATAATCCATATGTCGTGGGTTCAAATCTCACTTCCGTTTTTTTTATACTAGTAAAATAAACACTTATTTCACTAGAAATAAGTGTTTATTTTTTGAGAAATTTTTATAAATCATTAATTTCTAAAGCTTAATAAACACAAGTACAATACAAAATTTTTTTCTTTTATAAAATAAATTATTCAAGACAAATCATTACTACTTTTTGAATTTGCTTCGCAGAACAAGAACACTTTAATAGTCTAGTTTAATTAGACTATTAAAGTGACGATAAACCCATCTGACACTTACGCAAAGCAAAGTTAAACACAAAAGTATTTTACTAAAGTAAAAGTCTTCTACTTTTATAGTTAGATTTTTCAAAGTACTAATAGTTGTTTAAAATCTAAAGAGTAAAGAAAAATAAAAGCATAACAAACTTTATTTTTACTAAAGTAGTTTTACTTTAGTAAAAATAAAATAAATTGAACTCAAAATTATATATAGTATTTTATTCAGTAATTTAAAGCATAGAATAGATGCCTCGATAGAAAGAAAAAGGACGTTTAATGTAACGAAAAGTCACAAAAAGGTACATTTTTCCTGAAATTTGTGAGTATCCTAACGGAAAACCGTTTAATTTTTAAAACATAGCAAATTGAAACATCTTAGTAGCTATAGGAAAAAAAATCAATCGAGATTCTGCTAGTAGTAGTGAACGAAAGCAGAAAAGGCCTTCTATTTATAATAAAATAAATATCTATTGAAAAGTTTTTATTTGGAATAGCTTGCCAAAGAAGGTGAAAGCCCTGTAAATAGGTATTATAACTTTATAAATATATTTTATTTTACAAAAAAGAGTAAAACAAGAATTTTTGCTTGTTTGAAGAAAGGGGGACCACCCTCTAAGCCTAAAAATTTCTTTCTAATCGATAGTGTACTAGTACCGTGAGGGAAAGGTGAAAAAGACCCCTAAAAAGGGAGTGAAAAAGATCCTGAAATTCTTTGTTTATAAGCAGTCGTCAAAAGTACAAAATAAAATATACTAAATACTCTTTAACAGAGTATACTATATTTTATTTTGTTTTTTTGACGGCGTACCTTTTGCATAATGGGTCAGCGAGTAAATAAATAGAGCAAGCTTAAACTAATAAGTGTATGCTAAGTGAAAACGAGTTTTAAAAAGCTTTAAGTTCTATATATTTGACCCGAAACCGAGTGATCTAGCTATGAACAAGTTGAAAGAATGGTAAAGCGTTCTGGAGGACTAAACTCATATCTGTGGCAATAGATAGAGAAGATTTGTGGTTAGGGGTGAAAAGCCAATCGAACTCGGAAATAGCTGGTTTTCTGCGAAATCTATTTAGGTAGAGCATAGTATTTTGTAATGGTAAAAAGGTAGAGCACTCAATGAGTGAAGGTAGCCCAAAGCTTGACTAATCTCAAGGAAACTCCAAATTTTTTATCATAAACTTCTATAGACAGACTTAAAGCGCTAAGGTCTTAAGTCTAAAGGGAAAAAGCCCAGATCGTACGTTAAGGTCCTTAAACAATCATTTAGTGGTAAAAGAAGTAATAAAGCCTTAACAACCAGGAGGTTGGCTTGGAAGCAGCAATCCTTTAAAGAAAGCGTAATAGCTCACTGGTCTAGCTTTATTGCACTAAAAATTTAACGGGGCTCAAATGATTTACCGAAGCGGCGACTTTTTTAATACTTTAAATAGTAAAAACTAAGGGTAGCAGAACGTTCTGTATATTTAAAAAGGTTTATTGTAAGATAAAACTGAAAAAATCAGAAGTGATAATGCTGACATGAGTAACGTTTAATTATGTGAAAATCATAATCGCCGAAAATTCAAGGTTTTCTACAGACCGTTTTTCGATGTAGAGTCAATCGGCCCCTAAAAAAAAAACGAAAGTTTCTTTTAATGGGTACTAAAAAAATAGATAATTTAAAGTGACAAAGTACAGTATTTACTTTTTAATTATTGGATTCATAAAAAGTAAATGCTCTATTTTCAGGAAAAAACTTTAAAATTTTAAAATACCGTACTTAAACCAACACAGGTGAATATATCAAAACAGATTAAGGCGTTTGAGTAAACTATGTTGAAGGAACTCGGCAAAATACCTCCGTAACTTAGGAAGAAGGAGGACCTTTCTCTTCAAAAAAATAAAAAAAAGAGAAAGGTGGCACAGAATAGAGGGTAACGACTGTTTATTAAAAACACAGGACTCTGCTAAGTAAAAATACGATGTATAGAGTCTGACACCTGCCCGGTGCTGGAAGCTTACAGCAAAAAGTGAATTCAATAAAAGAATATAATTTTTTTCTATTAAAGTAGAAAAAAACAATTTTCTTTTCTTTTTGGAGCTTTAAACTTAAGGCCCAGTAAACGGCGGCCGTAACTCTGACGGTCCTAAGGTTGAATATATGATTCACTTTCATCCGCTAGCCTTAGTAAAACCGAACTATATGCTGGAAACTCCTCAAAAACTTCTCAGTACTAGCAAAGTAAAAAACCTTTCTTTTTATTCTACTTCTACTTTGTAGAATACTTTGTAGAATACTTTGTAGAATACTTTGTAGAATAAAAAGAAAGAAAATGCAGTGAAAATCTGAAAGACATGGGGACAATCAGCAGGAAAGACTGATACAATCTATTGTATGAGAATCCTCAGAGACTATACGTTTGGAGATTACAAAAAAAAGTAAAAAAATCTATGACTACAAAACTTTCTGCTGAGTGGATTGTAGGATTTGTTGATGGTGAAGGGTGTTTCCATATTTCTATTAACAAAAATGCAAACATGAAAATTGGTATACAAGTACTTCCAGAATTTACAGTGCTTCAGCATGTTTCTGATATACAAATTTTACATGCATTAAAAGCATATTGGAAATGTGGTGTTGTTCGTGTAAATCATGGTGATAGAATGTGTTATCGCGTTCGTGGACAAAAACATCTTCAAGAAATTATTGTTCCTTTTTTTGAAAAACACAAATTGAAAACAAAAAAACGAATAGCTTTTGAAAAGTTTCGTGATGCTGTGCTATTACTAGAAAAAAAAGAACATTTAACACTTGAAGGTATTGAAAAATTCCGTGTTTTGCAACAAAGTTTTGAAAAATTCATAGAAAGTACTACTAGTAATCTAAGAGAGAGTCCACCTCTCCATGAAAATGGAGAGATAAAGTGAGCGAAATTCCTTGGCGGGTAAGTTCCGTCCTGCATGAATGGTGTAACGATTGCCCTACTGTCTCCAACATAGACTCAGTGAAATTGAATTCTCCGTGAAGATGCGGAGTTCCCAAAAGTAGACGGTAAGACCCTATGCACCTTTACTATAGCTTGATATTGAAAAAAATTAGTAAATGTATAGGATAAGTGGGAGTTAAGCTTCTTTACTTTAGTAAAAAGGCCTTGCAATCTTGAAATACCACTCTTTTACTAAAATTTTTCTAACCTTTTAAAGTAAACTATTTTTGTAAACTATTTTTATGGTAAAACATTGAATTGTATCTTAGAGGAACAGTTTCAAGTGGGTAGTTTGACTGGGGCGGTCGCCTCCTAAAGAGTAACGGAGGCGTACGAAGGTAATCTCAAACTGGTCAGAAATCAGTTGTAGAGCATAATGGTAAAAGATTGCTTGACTGTTAGACTTACAAGTCGAGCAGAGACGAAAGTCGGTCATAATGACCCGGGAGTTCTATGTGGAAAGACTCTCGCTCAACGGATCAAAGGTACGCTAGGGATAACAGGCTGATGACTTCCAAGAGCTCATATCGACGAAGTCGTTTGGCACCTCGATAAAACAAAAAAGCCAAAGTCGAGGATAAAGTGGGTGAATTGCAAGAATCTCTTAAACTACAATTAGTTTAGTAAAGTCTTTTACTAAAGTATTTTACTAAAGTAAAAGACTTCTACTTTATAAAAAAAGTTTTAAGACAATTTGCAGCGAAGCATTTCGAAAGGAAAGCAGGAGTTGCAAAAAGAAAACTCCTGTACAAAAGTAGAAATGAACGTTCAACGACTAGAAAATGAGGATTTCCTTCCAATACTTTTTCCACGAGCGCCCGCTCTTTTTAAAAAAAAAAAAAATAGTAATACTTTAAAAATATTCTACAAAGTATTCTACAAAGTAGAAGAAAACTTTGGAAAGTAGAAAAGCTTTTTTTAATGAAAAAACATATACGAAATACAAAAAATGGGTATCATTTTAATTCCAAATATTGGCAAGATTATAAAAAAAATCTTCCAAAACTTCCAGAAATCTTGTTTGAAGTCGCTATAGGTATGCTCTTAGGAGATGCTAGTATAGTTCGTGTGAGTACAGAAGCTTATATTAAATTCGAACAAGGTTTTAAACAAAAAGCATTTTTATATCATCTTTTCGAGTTGTTTTCATTGTATTGTTTTATGCAAGCTCCTAGTTTACGTAAAAAAAAGGATGGATCAATCAAAAGTTATTGGTTTAAAACATTTTCATTTCCAGATTTTACAAAACTGTATATCTCTTTCTTTTCTTTTGATATACATTCTAAAAAAAATGGAAAACTTTTTTTATTTTTAAAGTATATGTCCAGGACTTATAAGCAAGTATGTCACTGCACGAAGTCTGGCATATTGGATAATGTGCGATGGAAGTTTACAAAAAGATGGAAAAACACTTGTGTTGCATACACAAGGTTTTACCTATACAGAAAATGTGATTTTAAGTACAGAATTAAATAAAAAATTTACATTTTCTACGAAAATACTTTGTCATAAAAAGATTTACTTTGTTATTGTTTTTCCAAAAAGTGATGCTTTTTTACTTTCTAAGCTGATTTCTCCTTTTCTACATCCTTCTTTCTTGTATAAAAAGCCTAAAGTATAAGTTGTATGCTTTAAAAATAAAACTCAAGTCTTTTATCTCTATACTATAGTAGACAAAAGTAAAATGGTAAAGCTTTTTTTATTTTTAAAGCTTTTTTTATTTTTAAAGCTTTCAAAGTATAATACTTTGTATAATACTTTGTATAATACTTTAGTCAAATACTTTAGTAGAAGACTTTTACTTTAGTAAAATACTTTAGTAGAATATTTTTAACTCTTTTTTTTTAATTAGAATGACATAGTCTGAGCTATTTTGTGAAAAATAGAAATTTAGGATAAAAAGCCTAAATGGTAACAATTCTGGTCGACTCATCGCATCCTGGAGCTGAAGATGGTTCCAAGGGTTCGGCTGTTCGCCGATGAAAGCGGTACGTGAGTTGGGTTTAGTACGTTGAGAAACAGTACGGATCCTATCTTTTTTGGGTGTAAAGTATAATTTTTATTATATTTTTGAAATTAAGAGAAGCATTTTCCTGTACGAGAGGACCGAAAATGATAAACCTCTGGTGTACCAGTTATCGTGCCAACGGTATCGCTGGGAAGCTATGTTTAGAACAAATAACCACTGAAAGCATCTCAAGTGGGAAGTTGTATCTCAAACCAAATTTCAATGATCGTAAAAGATCATTACGTAATAGGCAAAAAGTTTATTCGTGGTAACATGTTAGCTTTTTTGTACTAAAAATACTGAATAAATTTTTTTATAATATTTTAGCATCCTCTCATTCCTTTTAAAAAATAGAAGAGTATTAAAACATTTTATTTTATAAAGAAAAGAAATTGTATTAAAATTTTTATCATTTCTTTAATTATATTGGATAGAAAACCCAATATAATTAAAGAAAATGATTGTATTTTTTTATAATATAATTATGACACTGAACAACTAAAAATTATCGTGATCGAAAATTAAAATTTAAAGTCTTATAAAATGCTTTTCTCTTGTTTTTTTAATAAAACCTTTTTATTTGTTTACCCAAAACATTACAGAGGAAAAACTTTTATTTATTATATTTTTAAGTCTTAGAAAAAACCATCTACGAATAAAGTTTTAAAAAAATATATCTTTTTCTCTTTTATTTTTCTAAGTAAATAAGTAAAAATATTGTGTTTTTTTTACTCTATGTACTTAAAAAGAAAAATTATGTAAAGATTGTTTTGTTTTAGACGTACTTTTATTTTTAAAGCTTTACACTGATTTACTTTTATTTTATAAGTTAGTTTTTTAAAAAAGGCATAATGATGGCCTTTCGCAAAAATTTTTTAGTATATAAAAATAAAAAAGCCTTTACGTTTTTAAATTTTTTTTTATTTTTAAAATATTTCTACTTTAATAGCTCTACAAAAGTGTTGTACTTTACAAAATCCTTTATTTAACTGCATTGTTCTTAGTATTGCTTATATATACAAAAATAGTAAAATAAAAGAATAAATAAAAATATAAAAATAAATTTTTTATATACTAAATAATCTCTAAAAGTCCAGCATTTTTGATTTTTGTAAAACAAAGAACAATTTTTAGATCTTTTTTTTTATAGAAGATAAAAAAACAGTTCTATATAAAAAAAATAAAAAACTTTTTTTAAGGAATTATTTTTAGTTTCTAGAGACCTTTTTTTTTTACTTCAAAAGCGACATATTTCAAAAAATAAAAGACGTGTTGAGTATACTTTTAACTCACTGATATAATTTTTTTAATCTGAGTATAAATACTATCAAAGTAGAATAAAAACAAAATGATTTTTTGTTTCTATTCTACTTTGATATTACTATTTATTACTATTCATATAAAAATAAAAAATCTCTGAGTTTTTATTATATTTTAATAGTAAAGGTTTAGGTTTTTTTATTTTTCTTTTATTTTTAAAACATACAATTGGCTCTTCCTAGTTGTTACACATTTTACACTTTAGTAATCATCGCTAAAATTTTATGTAAGTATTCTCTGAAAAAAAGAAAACGTCATAATTTGTGGATACTTAAAAAAAAGCAAAGTAAATATGTTAGTTTTATTGTAATTTTTGTAAATTTTATATAAATGCTCCTAGAACTTTACTTGCGTTTCTTATTTATCAATAAATATCAAGAGAACATCTATCAAAAAAAAAAACAATAGCAACTTTATCCTATTTTATATAGTATTTAAAGGTTTTACGAATAGCTTTAGGAGCATGAGTCACGATTTTAAAAATCTAAACGAGTATGCTTTTTTTCGAGTGTTAAAAATAAAAAATATTCGCGGATGCGACTGCTTCTCTTTTATTTTTGAAAAGAAAAACGAACCGAGGGTTTAAAGGCAGTAAAAATAAATAAAACTAGTAAAACTACTACGAAAATATAATTTTCGTAGTAGTTTTACTAGTTTTATTTATTTTACTTTGAAGAAAAATAAATTTTTATTTAAAAATAACAAATCCATACTTTTACTCCAATAGTACCAAAAGGAGTTAACGCTGTCTTTGTAGAAAAATCTATTTTTGATGAGTAAATATGGAGTGATGTTTGACCGTATTTTACAAATTCTATTTTTGCCCTTTGTGCTTTTTTTGATTTTCCTCCTACTCGCCCTGAACATGATATTCTAAACCCTCGTATAATTGGATTACAGTCTAAATCTTTGAGGTATTTATTTTTAATTTTCCTAAAAGGTATTTTTTTTTCTAAAAAATATATAATTTCTTGAGCTAAAAAAGAAGCACTTTGATAATCATATAAAGTTTTATAAAAAACTAATTGACTATATGATTTAATTTTTCTTGAAATAATACATTCTACATGATTTAAAAATAAAAGATTAGGTATAATTTTTTCTGGCAATATTTTTTTTTTATGCTCTTCGAGTTGTTTCGTTATGCCTTTAAAAGTACATTCTTGTAGTAAAGATATATTTTTTCGAAGTGATGCAGTTCCTCGCAGAACTACTTTAGTAGAATTAGATAAAATTTTATAAACACTGCACCCTTCTTGTATTTTTAAAAGAGATGGGTTTTTCATTTTTAAAGTACAACTTTTTATTAAATTTAAAGATGAAATATACCATTTTTTTTTTAATACAAAAAAAGTAATAGAACTTTTTTTTTTAGTATCTAAAAAGATGACTTCTGAAATTTTTTTTAAATGTCGAAAATTTTTAGTATACTTATTTTTTTTATATAAAAATAGAGTATACATTTTATCATATAAAAAAAATTTATTTTTTTTTAGAAAAATCTCTATATATTGATACCTATATACTTGTTTTATGTAAACTTTCATTTCTATAAAATTCAATTTTAAATAAAAATTTTTGCCGTACAAAGGTTCATTACTTCGTATTTGTGTTTTTTCGAGAGTTGTACTACCAACATACGAACAAGACAAAAGAGATGTGTTCAACAAAGTAGAATTAATTTCTTGCAATTTATTTTTCTTAAAATTTACAATTTCTGTTTTTACAAATTCATGCGTATTTTGGTATGGCTTTACTACAAAAAGTTTTGAGTTTTTAGACTCCATTTTAGGATAAAAAAAAAGTAATGTATTACTTTTTTTAGTAGAAGTGTTTTTCTCTTGAGAACCTTTTGTTTTTGAACACTGAGTTGCATAGAAAAAAATAGAAATAGAAAGGTTCGAAGAAAAGGTTTTTATTGAAAATTTTTGTAACGTTTTTATAGTGTACTTTTTTTTTAAAAAAATACTTTTTATTTTTTTATTATAGACTGAAAACGAGACTCTTAAATAATCAACACATAGTGTAAATAAATTTTTGTGTAAATCATATGTCTGTACTCTTTGTATTTTATGAAAATTAATAATTTTTTTATAACATTCATCATAGAGTTTAAAAAAATGGAAGGACAATAAAAAAAATCTTACATAAAATTGCTTTCGTAAATTTTTTACATCCATAAAATAAAAATTTTTAAATAAAAATTTATACAATACTGTTTGAAAAAAGAAAGGTAATGCTCCAGTATTTTTAAAAAACATAAAGTTTTGTAATCCTTTACCTTTTAAACTATGCTTTTCATCTACAAGAGATATGTTTTTAAAATAATAATATTGCTTAAATACAGTAGTACTTTTATATATATTTTTTTTTAATACTTGTAATTGAAATGATTTTGCTTTTAACTGACGAAGTTTAATACTATGACATAAAAAAACATTCATTGTTACATTTTTTGAATAATTTTGAATAAAGAAACGAGGGGATGAGTACTGTATTTGTGATACTATGGATTGTATATACTTCTGAAGCATTAAATTTTGTTGAAATATCCTTGTATAATAATATTCACTAAACCAAATATGATCTAAATACCGATTAGTTGTCTGTATTCTAAGTGCAATAGGGTTTGCTTTTTGCCCCATAATTTGTTATCTTTTTTAAATACTTTTAAAGTATAATTATTTTTGTGATTTTACAAAAGTCTTATGTCTTATACGAAAAAATTTTCACTCCGTGAAGAAAAGTAAAAAAGTAGTAATGCTTTTTCTCAAAAAATAGTAGAATAAAAATAAAATAGCGCTTCGAAAATATCTTTTAAAGTATAATTACTTTAGTCATTTGATTAAAGTGTTTATTTTACTTTGCTAAAATTTTTCGATTTTCTTCTTATTTTTTCACTTTATTAAAGTGAAAAAAATAAGTACCACTAAAATAATTTTTTTTTAGTTTTAAGTTTTTCTATTTCTTATTTATATGATGAGTATTTTAGTAGCTACTAAAATAAAATACTAGCCAAAAGAAAATATGTAGTATTTTCTTTTTTATAATTACAATTTTTTGTATTTACTAAGGTCAATTTTTAGATCTGTAAAGGCAAATACTTTTAAAAAATACTTATTTAAAGTAGAAGTACTTTAAATAAGTATTTTTTAAAAGTATAATCAAAAATACTTTTAAAAACATATTCTTATAAAATGCATTTTATAAAAAGAAAATAGTAGTAGTTTTTCCATAAGCATGATTTAAAGCTGGTAGTTTTGCTATTTTCTTTTTATTTCGTAAAAAAAATAAGAGTTTTTTTTTATAAAACTACAATTAATGATAATTGTGATAAATTAAATTACTAATAGAGCAATGTAAAACATCTAAAAAACATTCCGGCATTACACCAATCAAAAGAATAGAAAATACAAAGGGTAAAAGCATAAAGAATTCCCTTCTAGATAAATCACTAAAAGATAAAATATAAAACGATTTTGTAATCCCATAAAGTAAACGATTGCATAACCAAAGAGCATAAGCAGCCCCTAAAACCATTCCTGTTGAAGCAATTACCGCAACAAAGGTATTATTTTGAAAAACACCTAACAGCACAAGAAATTCACCTATAAAACTACTAGTACCTGGTAAACTAATATTTGCCATTGTAAAAAATAAAAAAAATAAAGCAAATAAAGGCATAGTTCGACCACATCCTGAATAGTAACGCAATAAACGTGTTTTATGTCTATCATACAAAATACCAACACATAAGAAAAGTGCTGGTGATACTAAACCATGACTTACCATTAATAGAATACTTCCTTCAATTCCTTGACTATTTAAACTAAAAAGACCTATTGTTACGAAATTCATATGAGCTACAGAAGAATACGCTATTATTTTTTTCAGATCAACTTGTCGAAGAGTTGTTAATGATGTATATATTATTGCAATTAAACTCATAGTATATATTAAGGGTGTAAAATATATTGTGGCGTAAGGGTACAGAGGTATTGAGAAGCGTAAAAATCCATACGTACCTAATTTTAATAAAATACCAGCTAATATAACAGAACCTGCTGTTGGGGCTTCCACATGAGCTTCTGGTAACCAAATATGGACAGGTACCATTGGAACTTTGACTGCAAAACTAGCAAAAAAAGCCAACCATAAAATTAATTGACGTGTTTCACTAAATTCAGTGGTATAAAGAATTTGCAAATCTGTAGTGCCTGTTTGATATAAAATAAGTAAAATAGCTAATAACATTAAAACTGAACCTAACAAAGTATATAAGAAAAATTGATACGCTGCTCGTATTTTTCTTTCACGGGAACCCCAGACACCAATTATAATAAACATTGGAATAAGGACACTTTCAAAAAAAATATAAAAAAGTAATAAGTCTAAAACAGAAAAGACACCTATTAATAGACTTTCTAAAATTAGAAAAGCTATACAATATTCTTTAATATATGATGTTATACTAGACCAACCAGCTAAAATACAAATAGGTATTAAAAAAGTAGTTAAAATGATAAAAAATAAAGATATACCATCTATACCAAAAAGAATATTTAAACTGGAATATGAAGATTCTATATTAGAAACGCTAAAAAAATTTAAAGTATTTATATATTGAAATTTGGCTGTAGAATTATCAAATTCTACCCATAAAAGTATTGAAATTAAAAAATTAAAACACGATATATTTAATGTAAATGTTTTAATAAAATTAGAATTCCAATTAGCAAAAAATAATAGAAAAAAAGCTCCTACTAGTGGGAATACTATGATAAATAAAAGTAATGACATTGTATGCTCCTTTTTTGAAAAAAGACTATTTTAAAAAGGCAGAGTAAAACTTTACAGGTGCCTAAAAGAATTTTGTTTTTATAACAATTTTATAAAATTGTTATAAAAACAAAAGTTCTTCTTTTAAATTTATATTTAACGAAGTAAAAAAAATATTTTAGAGTATAACGCTTTAGTAAAGCTTTTTTACTTTAGTATTGTATTTTAGTGTATTTTATTTTTATTAAAGTAAAAAAACTTTTCTTCTTAGCGAATATAAAAATTTAAAGACGTTCGAAGAACATTTCAAATGTATTTTGTACGCATTTTTTTTTTTTTAGCCAAATACACTAAAATACAATACTTTTATGTTTTTTATAACTAGTTTTTCTTTTTTTATTCAAAGATAGCAGAAGTAAAACTAATTATATAAAGTATGTCGCGTACGCAAAAGAATGATTTAAAGAAAATAACTCTTTTTTTTTTTTAAATTCTTTTTAAATAAATATTTTAATAAAAGAAAATTATTGTTACACTAAAGTAGAAAAGCTTTTCATTTTATTTTAAAATTATTCAATGATACTGATAATCTACTGAAGCTTTAAAAAAAATATAAAAAACACAAAAATGAAAATATTTTTATAAAATGTATACAAAATAAAAATTTTTTTATTTTTGTGTTTTTTATAATTTTTCTTTAGTAAGAAAAAAGTAACAATGTTTTAATTTTACTTTGTAAATACAGTTCTACAACGATAAATTAGAGCAAAATAAAAAAAAATATTTGTATAAAAACGAAGTATAAAATCTTGATTTCTTACGGAACACAATCATTAATTATACTTTGTAAAAGCAAAGTATAACGTGTTTTCGATGTAAGCGGTGTTTTTTTATTTTTATAAAGCATCATTACTTTACTAATTTTAGTGTATTTTAGCGTAAATATTTTAGTAAGGTTTTTACTAATTTTCTTCTGCTTTATTAACTGTAAAATAATTATAAAAAACAAAGCATAGTAAATAAATAAAATAAAGTCTGTTATCTACTATTTTTTCTAAAACATCTCCAAGGCTTACTAAAGTTATTACTAAAGTTAGTCCAATTAACATAATAACGGCATAATGATAAATCATACCACTTTGAAGTTTACTTATATGTGAAGTAAATTTTTGTATAATAACAGAAAAGCCATAAGGTCCTATACATTCAATAAATCCTTTATCTAAAATTTTAAAAGATATATTATATCCAAAATATAAAGCATTTTCTGCAATAAAATCATTATATATTTTATCAAAAAGCCAACGTTTGTTAAAAAAAGTATATATATATTTTCCTAGTAGAGATGTTTTTAAAATATAAGAAATTTTTTCTTTATAATAATTAAAAAGGAAGGCTAAAAAAAAACCTAAAAAAGTAAAATATAAAGGTAGTAATTTTATGCTTTGTGGTATATATTCCGATTCTAATAAAAGAACATTTCTAGGTAAAGTGAAAATAGAATTTGCCCAAAAATTTGTTCCTAATCCTATCATCATATCTTTTGCTAAATACCCAATAAAAATACTTCCAAATGCTAATAAAATTAAAGGGAGAGACATTATAAATGGAGCATCATGAATACGCGAGATATGTTGTTTATAAACAGATGTTGGCGTTAAAAATGTTAAAAAAAGACATCGGAAAGAATAATATGATGTAAATAAAACACAAAGAGAACCTAGCCAATAAGCAAAATTACTACTTATTGTATATTTAGCAAAAGCTAACTCTAATATAGCATCTTTTGAATAAAATCCAGTTAAAAAAGGAAAACCTACTAAAGATAATGAACCGATCATCATCATAGCGTATGTAAAAGGTATTAATTGTACAATACCACCCATTTTTCGCATATCCTGCTCATCTGCTACAGCGTGAATGACAGAACCCGCACTTAAAAAAAGAAGTGCTTTAAAAAATGCATGATTCATTAAATGAAAAACCCCGACAGAATAAGATGAAATACCACAAGCAAAAATCATATACCCTAATTGACTACAAGTTGAATACGCTATGACTCTTTTTAAATCGTTTTGTACAAGGCCTGTTGTCGCTGCAAAAAAACAAGTCATAGCCCCTACAAAAGTTATTATAGATAAAGCTAAAGGTGCATATTCAAAAAGAGGTGAACATCTAGATATTAAAAAAACTCCTGCAGTAACCATTGTAGCTGCATGTATAAGTGCTGATACAGGAGTAGGCCCTTCCATTGCATCAGGTAACCATGTATGTAATCCAAGCTGAGCTGATTTCCCTATAGCACCAATAAATAATAAAATACCTATTAAAGAAAGAGCATGACATTCTATATTACAAAAAATAAAAGATGAATGAGCAAAACGTGGTGAAACAGCAAAGATTGTTGTAAAATCTACAGTTTTAAACAATGAAAATAAGCACATTATACCTAATGCAAGGCCAAAATCACCTACTCTATTAATTAACATTGCTTTTATTGAAGCTTTTGACGCTTGTAATCTCGTAAACCAAAAATTTATCAGTAGATAAGAAGCAAGACCTACACCTTCCCAACCAAAAAACATTTGTAAAAAATTATCCGCAGTAACTAACATTATCATAAAAAACGTGAAAATCGATAAATAAGACATAAAACGAGGAATATGCGGATCTCCTGCCATATAAGACATCGAATATATATGTACTAAAGTACTTATACTTGTAATAACAAGTAACATAACAACAGTTAAACTATCAAAGAAAAATCCCCAAGAAGCATCAAACATTTCACAAACAAACCATGGCGAAAGTTCTATATAACAAGTAGAGCCACAAAGAGCTATCTCATAAAAAACTAGTAGACTTAAAAATGCAGATAATGCTACACAAAAAATTGTAACAAAAATAGCTCCTTTATACCCTAAAAATCTCCCAAAAAAACCAGAAAGTAAACTCCCTATTAGTGGTAAAAATATAATACATAAATACATATAAAGTGCCTTTTTAAAAAAATTACTCTAAAAATAAAACGCTTTTCTAAAAAAAAGTAGTTTTTCTTTTACTTTATTAAAATAACTTGCTGAAAAGAAAAGCGAAAGACTTTAGCAAAGTAAAATACTTTAGCAATCTAAAATAAAAATTTTAATAAAATTAATAAAGTAAACACTTTTTTAGAATTACTTTTATTTTATCAGGAAACAACTAGCAAAATAAAACAAAAATAAAAAAAGTAGAACACTTTTTTTATTTTTGTTTTATTTTGCTATTTTATTTTTAACTCTTAAGAATAATAATTATTTTTGTCGCATCTATAGTTTTTATCTTTTTATTGAGACAAAATCATTTTTTGTTTTATTTTTATAAAAATAAAACAAAAGTTTTCTATAAAGTAAAAAGAGTTCTTTTTTACTTTTTTACTTTAGGAGCGATCAAAATTTGTTTTTATTTTTAGTAGTTAAATTTTTAACTAAAGTAGTTCTACTTTAAAATCCATAAAAATATTTGACTTTATATAAAATATATAAGATTTTATTTTTTTGTTGTAAATTATTCTATAAAATTTGAAAAGCATTCTGCAGGAATTGAACCTGCGACCATCAACTTAGAAGGTTGTTGCTCTTTCCTTCTGAGCTAAGAATGCTTTAAAATAAAAAAATAATTTTATACTTTTATTGCTTTAACCCTCTTTTATTTTTTTAACTTTAAAAAGAAAAGCAAATTTTTGTACTTTAGAAGATTTTTATATTTTAAAATAAAATACATATTTTATAAAAATATAGTCGCGGATGCCCTAGCTTTTATTTTATTTGTACTTTAAACGATCAAAATAGAAGAAAAATAAAAACGATTTTTATTTTATTTTGTTGTGATATAAAATAGAATCGATTCTGCTTTAGTAGAACATTGTTATGCACTTTTTCATTCTATTTTTGTAGAAGATTATTATTAAAATTTTTTACTTTAAAAAAGTGTTCTATCAATTTTTGTTGTATTTTATAAAATAAAAGAATGCTTACTAAAGTTTTAAATTGAAAACAATTTTCTTCGAAGAAATTTTTTTATGAACAAAACAACAATAAATTCTATTAAAAAAAAAAGTAGAAGAATTTTTTTATTTTTTTATAAATATAAAAGTAGCTATTAAAAGTAGTACTAAAGGCGATTATTTCACTAAAATAAATTTTTTTTTGCGTATAACAATATTCATTAAGTTTTGTACGGAGCAACAAATATAAAGATTTAAAATACTCACTATCGGACTTGAACCGATAACCTAACAAAGGAACAGATTTTAAGTCTGTCGTGTCTACCTATTTCACCAAGTGAGTCATTTCAAAGTAAAAAAAAGTATAATAAAAAGTGTTATACTTTAAAAAACTTTCATTTGACTTATTCTATATTTTTATTTTATAAAATCGCTAATACTTTAAAGGCAAATACTTTTTATTGCAGCATAAATAATGTATTATTTTTAGATAGTATTTATACTGCAATAAAATAATACTTTTTATTTAGATAATAAAAACAAAGCATTTTTAATTATTTTTAAATTTAAAGATTTTCCTTTTTTTAAAGTTTTTAAATATTTTTTTAAACGTTGAAATTTAACCAAAGCAAAAATAAAAATATTTAGTGAAATAGAATCTTGAAGTTTTTGTTGAATAGTTATTTGAGCGTAAGATAGAGTTTTTAATTTTTGCTGTATTTGGTTAATAAATAATGTATTTAACGCTTTTTCTCCTAAATTATTAAATGTTTGTATTTCTGAAATTGTGAAGATTCCTAAGTAATTTACTGTTTTTTTTAAAAAAGATACTTTTTTACATTGTTTTAATAATTCATTCAGAGAATGCTGTTTTAATACTAAAAAATTTTGTAATTCTGTCTTTATTGAGGCGCTTCTTTCATTTAAAGATTCTATAACAACGTTACCAAAATAGTGAAAAATACAATATACAAAAGCTAAAAAGCTTAAAGCTACTAAAGTCTCTTCATTATATATAATTATGTTTTTAGAGCTAAAAACACAAAAAACTAAAAAACCTATTATATAAATTTTAAATTTATCATTAATAACCATAAATAAAAACTTTGATACATATTTAGTAAGAACTTTTTTATTTTTAGAAAAGAATATACTAATTAGTATATTCTTTTCTAAAAATAAAAAAGTTCTTTTGTTTGTATAAAAAAAAAAATGACTCTTTAAAATAATTTGTGTTTTTATTTTAAAAAACTTATAATAAACTCTTATTTTGTAAAAATTAGTTTAAAACAAAATTTCACTAATATATCTGACAATAGCATAGTAAGAAGAAAGCTTTACTGAAAATGAAAATAAATGCATTTTCAAGAAAAGATAATAAGTAAATAGTCTTTTAAAAATAAAAAACATTCATAAAGTTTTTATTTTATTTTTATCAAAATAAAAAGCACGGAAAAATAAAAACTACGGAAAAATAAGAAATGAAGGGTTTCGCTGTGCGATGCTTTTATAGTACTTTTACTTTAAACAACAAAACTAATGTATTTTCATAAAGCTTTAAAAATAAAATATATTTTTTATATTACTTTTACTGGTAAAGTTACTATATTTTAAAGGTTTTTACATAAAAAACTCTTTTAAATTTTGCTAACATAAAAGTAAAACAAAAATAAAGAAGAATCCTTAAAAAGAAAACAAATTTTTATTCTATAAAAAAAGTTCTTCAAAAGTATGATCAGAAGTATTACACTAAAGTAAAAAAAAAGATTTATCGTATTTTTATAGAAAAAAATTTTTTAGTGTACTTTTATTAAAATTGTTTTATTTTTGGAAATCTTTTTTGATAGTAAAATAAAATTTTTTAGTTTTTTTTTTTTAGATCTTTTTTAATTTTGAATCTATATTTAAAAATTGCTTATTAAAAGATTTTATTCTAGTAATATGTAAATTTTTTGATTGTACTTTAGAAGCAGTATTCTTAGAAAGTATTATAGATTTTATTTTTGTTAAAATTAAAAGTAAATAAATTTTAGATGAAAAATCAACAGATGATTGTATTAAAGCGAAATTTTGTGATAAAGATGTTTCACCAATAGAATATATATATTTTTTATTTAAATTTTTTAAATCAGTAAGGTTAGTTTTTTTTGTGATAGTATTTAACCACTCATTTGTAGTTATAAATGTCTTATTTAAAGTCTCTTTTGATAAATTAAATGCTTTAAATAAAAAAACCTCAAAAGCATCACGAATTTTTTGATTTTCTTGATGCATTGAATTTACGCCTTTTTGTGAAATATTAATTTTTTTTTTTCTAAATTTTAAAATTCTACTCATTTTGGGTAAAAAATATTTTAAAATTAAAAAATAAAACCCTAAATAAAAAAAACATAACCAAAAAAATTGTGATAAAAAAGTAACTTTATCTAGTTGAGGCATTTTTTCTTCCTTTTTTTTTTAACTTTTATTGTATTCTTAAAAAACTTTTCTTATTTTAAAGTTCCGTTAGACTTTAAGTGTTTGACGAAATACAATAAAAGAACTATTTTTATAAAATAAAAATATTTTGTTTTTTAAGAACACATAATATATTTGCTATAAAAATAAAAACAATGAAAAGCTCTAAAGTATTATTAAAGTCAAAAATTTATAATTTTTTACTATTTAAGACTTTAAACAAAGTGGAAGGGTACCTTCAAAAACAGCAAATTGGAGTTTTAATTTTTATTGTTTAAAAATTAAGAAGTAAAAAAAGTTAATGAACTTTGTAATATTGTAATAATTTTTATAAAAATTCAATAATGAAGACTTTAAAAAAAAAGTAGAAAAAAAGAAGGTTTTTTATCTTATTGTTTTAAATGACTAGTAAAATAAAAAAAATATTATTAAAGTATTTTCGATCTATTTTTATTGCAGTAAATTTTTTTTTTACTTTGCTAAAGTTTTAAACTGTAATATTTTTAATAATTTATACTAAAGTAAAATACTTTAGTAAAAAAAAAGTTTTGCTTTTGTAAAATAAAAATTAAATGTTCAAAGAGTCCATTTTTATGACCTTATTGAAATTTTGTTCTATTTTCTGGGAAAAGTAGGATTCGAACCTACGTAGAACAATTTTCAACAGATTTACAGTCTGCCACTTTTAACCACTCAGTCATTTTCCCGTAATCATTAAAAAAAATTTGTTTGAACATATAAATTTTTTTTATTATTTTGCTAAAGTTTTTTTGTAGTACTAACTCTCAAAACATTTTTATTTTACTTTAAAGGCTAAAAAATACAAGACTTATAAATAAAGAATCTTTGATAAGGATCTATCAAAGCCATACTATTTTGTATGATTTTGGCTTTGAAAGCTTTACCATTTTACTTTCTTTTCTACTTTATTAGTAATATAATTCTCTATATAAGAAACATATATTTAAATATGAAGTATATAGTTTCTTATATAGAGAATTATATTACTAATAAAGTAGAAAAGAAAGTAAAATGGTAAAGCTTTCAAAGTAATCACAGAGCGGCTAGTAAAGTATTATGAAAACAATACTAAAAAAAACTAATATTTCTTTTTTTGTTAGCAGTATTTCTGAAGTAATAGATTTTTCGTTATTTAGTGTTTAGTGTTTATATTTTACTTTTTATTGATGATTGGACTTTTATAAAAGCAAAAAAAGAGTTATTTTTATTTATAAAGCTTTAGACTTAAAAAAGAAATAATTTATAAAGTTGTTTATTATATAGAGTAGATATATATCTTTTTAATTTTATTATACTTTAATAGTTTAAGTTTTTCTCTAATAAAAAACTTAAAAGAGAGGGCATATAACTCAGTGGGTCAGAGTATACGCCTGATAAGCGTAAAGTCGGGGGTTCAAATCCCCCTTTGCCCAAAAAAATAGAATATAAATATTCGAAATAAATTAAAAGCCTTTAATATAAAAAAAATTAGTGCTTTTAAAGACTTTGATACTAGAAAAAGAAAATAGGTTTATTTTACTTTATTGTCTGGTCTTTATAATCACATTATTTAAAAAAGTTAATCAAATATGAAATTATGCCTTTTTATTTTAACATATTTCCCATTTACAGTATTAGCAGATGCGCCTGAAGCTTGGCAATTAAGTTTCCAAGATCCAGCTTCACCGGTTATGCAGGGTATTATTGATTTACACCATGATATAGTGTTTTTTATGATTGTAATTTTAGTTTTTGTTTTATGGATGCTAACACGAACATTACACCATTTTCATCATATTAAAAATCCTATTCCAGAAAAAATTATACATGGTACTACAATAGAAATTGCTTGGACTGTTGCACCAAGTTTAATATTGGTGCTAATTGCAATTCCTTCTTTTGCTTTATTATATAGTTTAGATGAGGTTGTTGATCCTGCCGTTACAATAAAAGCTATAGGTCATCAATGGTATTGGTCTTATGAGTATTCAGATTATAGTATCTCTGATGAAGAATCAATAAATTTTGATAGTTATATGATACCAGATGATGATTTACAAATAGGGCAATTAAGATTACTTGAAGTAGATAATCGCATTGTTGTACCAGTAAATACTCATATTAGATTTATTATAACATCAGCGGATGTTTTACATAGTTGGGCAATACCTTCTTTAGGTATAAAATGTGATGCTGTACCTGGACGATTAAATCAGACTCCTTTATTTATAAAACGAGAAGGGATTTTTTATGGTCAATGTAGTGAACTTTGTGGAGCAAATCACGCATTTATGCCTATTGTAATAGAAGCTGTTTCTTTAGATAATTATA
>JAULKQ010069957.1:0-20754 GCA_032356285.1 Smithsoniella earleae | reverse complement strand
AGAGGGCCGCACGGGCGTTCAGGGTGTCGAAGACCGTCTCGATCAGCAAGAGGTCGGCGCCGCCATCGATCAGCCCCCGCGCCGCCTCCTTGTAGGTTTCAACCAGGAGGTCGAATGTGACGTTTCGATAGCCCGGATCGGAAACATCCGGCGAGAGCGACGCCGTGCGCGATGTCGGTCCAAGCACGCCGGCGACGAAGCGCGGCCGTTCCGGCGTCTTCTCGCTAGCGGCGTCGGCCGCCCGGCGCGCGACCCGGGAAGCCTGCAGGTTCAACTCGTAAGCATGGGCCTGTAAGCCGTAGTCGGCCTGAGACACGCGATTGGCGTTGAACGAGTTGGTTGTCAGGATGTCGCTGCCGGCCTCCAGATAGCGGCGATGGATGTCGGCAATGATTGTCGGCTGGGTAAGCGACAGCAGATCGTTGTTGCCCTTGAGCGTGCTCTCGTGATCGGTCAGCAGGCTGCCGCGGAAGTCCTCTTCCGTCAGCGCCACGGCCTGAATCTCGGTTCCCATCGCGCCATCGAGCAGCAGAATGCGCTCCTCGGCGGCGGACAGCAGGGCAGCCCGCCGCTTGGCTCTGTTCCAGGCCATCGCTCTACTCGGCCAACTGGAGGCTGGCGCTACGCTGCACCAGGCTGGAGGGCGGGGTCACCTCGTCGATCGGCTGGCTGCGTTGCCAGGCGGTGCGCGGCCGCGGCCCGTCCTCGGCCAGGCTGCGCAGCATGCGGTCCAGCTTCTCTGTCTCTTGCGGCGAGGCACCACCGCCGATCAGGTTCACCTGCTGCTGCAGCACGCAGTCGCGCAGCCAGTCGCTGCGATCGGCGGTGCCGTGACGCTGCGTGATCAGCCCATCGGCTTCCTGCAGGCTGCGTGGCGAGAAGGCGGTCGCACCGGGGCTATTCTGTAGAAAAATCGGCACTCTGGACAACAAGCCATCCCTCGCACGCCTTGCGCCATTCAGAAAAAGCGGCGCTCGACCCGCCTTCGGCAGAATATCCAGCACGACCCCGTCGGCGCCACCGGCCAGCAAGCCTTGGACCTGCTGCTCCACGGCTTGCGCAACCTCCAGCGGCGTTGCCTCCCACGCTTGATCGCGGACCACGCCCAGCACGAAGCGACGGCGGCCGCGGCCTGGAACACTGTCGACCGCCTCGCAGGCAATCTCGGCAGCAGCATAATTCAGATAGAAGGCCTCCTCGCCCAGACCCAGTGCGGCCAAGGAAAGGGCTGCTTTGCTGCATCCTGAGCCTTTAAAAGTTGTTCTCGGCATTATCGAATTGAATGAATATATTGATACTGTCGCGCTGCTGTCATGAAGAAATTGGCCAGCGATGTTTGTGTGGAGAGGTTATACAGGGAAGCTGAGAATTGGTTCATGTACACTGTCTTGTCCTGGGGGAACTGGATGTCTGGCCTTTATTGCACACTATACGTAAAGATGGGAATTCGTTGTCAAGCCCTTTGCCTTTATCTGTTTCGTCTAATTAGCAGTTTTTGTGTGCATTAGTGTTTCCTTGAAAAAAAATTGAGGAGATTTTGTACCTGGTGGTGCGGGGAAGCCTGGACATGAGCAGCACTTGGGCCAAGTTTGTGTGAAATGTATCAACAGTTGCAGTTGCCTGATATTTTTGTTGACGTGCCAGGCTAAGGCAGCAGTGTGGAGTTGCTATTTTTGTTCTGGAGGCCATGTGCTTAGTTGTGATTTCCAAGATCTGCAAAGGTTCAGTCTTGCAGTCATTGAAATAATACAGTAATACAGAGTTACGAATTCAGGTCACTTGAGCATCCTGGTTTTTTATCGAAGCTGTATTGATAGGAACTGACTGTCATGTTTGCCCTGCGCTGGGTAATGATAATTTCACCATTGCTCTAGAATAGGTGAAGGAACCATTGAATATACTGTTGTAAAAAAGATTAGAGACTTCGGACATCTGGTTTTGGATTAATCTTTTGGATTCTATTAGATGCTTTCGTGCACTGCTGTAGTACCTCCATCACATTTACTGAACAGCAGTCTGGAACATTGATTTTTCCCTAGTTGATTCCCTCCAGCCCTTTTTTTGTACACATCCTCTATTTCATTTCCCATGTACAAGCACAAATGTATCGTCACAAAGAGACACCTCTCACAAGGTACGCGTCTTGAAAAAGGCTCTGAGCATATGTGATCTCTCAGATGTTGCCTCAGTGGAGCTTGATGTATGTGGTCGGTTTGTTCGTATCAAAGGCAGAAACGGTGTTGGGTCTGAGGCCTGGCTTCTGTGTGTCAAGCGGGTAGAAGCTTTGCTATTGTCATCTAGTGTGACTTTCACTGCACCATCATCTTTCTGTGGTTGGGGGTCAGGGTGTAACAGGTGGCGATGGCATGCTCTGATGCTGTCAGGGTTATGATCTCCCTGGCATTGATCTGTGAGTGGCCCAGCTGAATTGTATTCATTCATGGCCGGTGGCAGGTTTGGCATTGCTCTGTAGGGTGCTTTTCCTGGAGTTGGTAGAAACTTTGTTATGTCCATGAGCCCTTGCAGGAAGAGGTTGGAGTCCCTAGTCTTGTCAACTGGCTCAGAGGCAGGCTGAAGTATTTTATTCCCAGCCTCGTCCCATGTCTTGTGTGCCGACGAGTTTGCCAACAGCATGATCTCGTGCTGACTGTTTCTGGACACTTTTTGACCAATTTCTGCAGGTGGCTGAACAGTCAATACTACACTGACTGAGCTGGACTTAACAGTCACAAGATAGCATTGCTGCGTGGGATGAGACTTCTGGATGATATGGGAGAATGCCGAAGGGGGACATGGTGTTCGAATTCTACCAGAAGTGCAAAATACAGCCAATCTTTGCTCTATATCTGCTGTAGCCTGGAAATTGAAATGAGTGTTCGTTTAGAAAGCAAGTTCTGGTTTCTATGATTCCTACTGATCCTGCTAACTACTACAAGTAATGAGTGTACAAGGTCCTTATATGGTCCTTATATGAGCTTCTTTACACTTGTTGGAATATACACCAGAATATACAAAGGACGGCAGATTTGTACCCTGATTTGCAATTCACCTGTATTCTCATTCTCAAGCAATGCAATCACTGGGAAACAATGTCCACGATTGAAACAGTTTCTGCAATCTTGCAGCTGATAACAAGCGCGGTGGGATTGGTTTATTATTTTGCTTGGATTTCACAGGGAAGCACCTTGGCTACCACAAGTAGAAGTACGTTCAGTTTTTTGAGCTTGGTGCTGCCTGCTGCTTGGAGAGATCCTCGCTGAGCGCAGTGAATGGTTGATGCTTCTCTTGATTGCGGTGTTCGTAGTGCTGTCAATTGTAAACCCAGCCGGGACCCAGTTTGCCGAGGTGAAGGGAGATGTTTCAGGCGTGGTGATTTCACTTGTGTCATCAAGTAATCGTAGGCTTGGGAGTGAGGCGAGCAGCGTTGCATAAGATGGCGGAGTAAGGGCAGGGGGTGGTCGTAAGGATGTCAGTGCGGAAAATTTCGTCAGGGATGAGACCGACGAGATTGACAAACAGCCGGAAATGTCGAGAATCTTTACCCGTGGCGCTACTGACGCCAAATTCAACAAGGTTGTGTCAGAGACCTTCGTTCTCCGGAGGGACACCGCCACGAGAGCGGGGCTATGACTCAGAAACTCCTGAATCATCCATTATTCTGTTAAATCTGTTCAACGGATCTTGCGTTTATGTTCATGCTCAAGGCAGGTATTCTTCCTTTGCTATCAACTTGGGCACCAGGGTTGCACTACCCCATAGTCATTAGTCATTCGGGAATATCTCATACTGTGGACGTTGCCGCTGTGTAAAACTCGTGACGGCATATCGGAGAAGCTCCAAGACAAGTTAAATCCTTGTGGACTAAGGTACCTTGAGTTAGAGTTTTTGAAGTCTGTGTCAAATGGTGGACATCGCTTACCTTCATGTCTCCATCTGCCCAGTGACACTCCCCGAGGTCGACAGCTACGAGATTCAGCACAGATTTAGTATCTTTAGCTGCTGAGTAGTCTACTTGAAACGAGGCTTCGGGTGAAGACGTAGAGTTGGACACTGACAGCCGGTGAAGCTGTGATAAAGTCTTCAGGCTCAGTAATTGTGTAGGAAATACATTGACGTTCTTAAATGCTAGAGAAGTCAAGGACGATAGATTTCTAAGGTATGAAAAACATGCGTTTAGCAGCTCACAATTAACCAGGGTCAGTGAGCGGAGACCGCCACAACTCATCATCAAATGGTGCATATCTGTTGACGCTAGTTTGAAGTTACTGACTCTGAGAATTTCTAACGGGGGTAGCGTGTGGAAATCAGTCTGTACTTCAATTTGATTTTGGCCGCGTCCTGCAAAGATTGATGCCTCGTCACCGTGACTGCGTGTTCGTGTAGATTCCGCACGTCAGCGAACAGAAGCTTACGATCCTGATATTTGAACGCCCATGGAAACATATCATTGAATCGATGGTCAAGTGTCACAGGTGCTGCCAGTTCAGGCATGTGTTGTGAATACATACACGGAGGCAACTCGACTCCATTCAAAACACACTACAAGTCACGCAACAATTATCAACGTGAACCAAGGTGATACAGCCTCAGATAAATTCTTTCCATGGAGAACGGGCCCGCACAGTCAGGGTCAGTTCGTTCACCAAGAGTGAAAGCCTGCAAATCTCTTCTCCTAATCGGGAGATCTGAAGTTCGCTGTGGCTGCGTCCGTTCATAGCTCTTAAATTCTAATTAAGTTCTGCGCCCTTGCTGAACTGCGTGCGTGGAACCACTTGGACATAAAAGTCCACCATTTACTTCGTGACCAAGAAATTCTGCATAAAAGAATAACAGAGTTGAACCACTACAACATCGCAAGCAGTGGAATGTGTCAAGACTTCGCAGTTTTTGCTTTGCTAGACAAGTACAAAATTTACCACAGATACACCTTCCAATACATCAACTGGTGCTACACACCAAACCACGGTGCGGATGTCTTGTGACCAAGACGGCTCGCACGTGGACTGAAACGTTCCGTCGTTTCAACATTCAAACAGGGGCAACACAAGCTTTCCCTGGAACTGTTGCTGCAGTGTCTTCAGAGCGGTACATGTGCACCAAAAACTGCGGACGTTGACCTTTTTAAAAGAACGCTGTTACGCATGCGCTGTCGAAAGCTTTATGCTGTCAAAATATTCGGAGACGGTTTTTCCCATCGAGGCCAGTTAACTCTGTAGAGTACAGGACAAATTACTACAATTTTACCGGAAAAGGATTTGGCGTGCTTTGAGAACTGGTGGCTGAAGAAAAACCACCGAGTGCGGGATGCGTATGCGACTGGGACAATAAAACCTGTAAAAGACGGTTTTGGAATGCGCGAACTGACATTGGAGAGCCTAATGATTAAATTGCTGGTCATACAGATGCTGCCACAAGATGCACTATGTTGCCTGAGCTATGTCCTCCACGCTTGATACATGGGTTGAGCAAGAGTCAACCGAGCGCGGGAGAGAAAATCAGGTCCTGAAGCTGGCGAGGTTGAACTCGTGCGTGTAATGCGAAATTATAGAACTCTTTATTCAAATGCAATTAATAATTAGTTATGGGAAGTTGGCTGTGTGTGAATGGTGCACCATAGTGGTAATTGGAAATAACGTTTTAGTCCTGTCAAGATATCGGGACTAGTTTCGGGTACACTCAAGAATTCGGTACAGGATCCGATATCCTGTACCTGGTTCCTTCTTCGGACTTCCACATGCACCTACAATACGGTTGCAAATTAGCGTGACCCACTGGTGACTATAGCTGATTTGGTTTTCGGCATAATACTGTTTTTTCGCACACTACGAGTGCTGCAAAGAAAGTTGCGCTCTTGATGAATTGCCAGTTTTTATGTAAGAAAGAAAGAAACACGGGAGGAAAAAGTACGCATAGCCACGAGTTCCAGCCCCTTTGAAAGAAACTGATACACTCCGTGGCAAATTGGCTTAACGGCAGATATTGCCTTGGATCTTCGCGCCATGGGACGAATAACGATATCGAATACGGTACGTTCGCAATCTGAATCGTAGGCACAGTGAATATAGTGAGCACAATCGTGGGCACTTTTTCAAGCTGGTGTGTAGGCAACCTTATGGAGTCCGGCAGATTATTCGGGGACACTGTACAAACGAGGTAACTCACTATTTCTGTGAATTTATTTCCTGTGTGCTACAAAATTATTGCATTTCGATTGCTTGTTGTAATTTCCTGTGCTTATGGGTTACGCTCATTATTTTATCCCAACTTTGCTTGCGGGTGTCTGTAAATACGGAGTTGGCTATTTTGTTTGTAGCAAGTGGATGTCGCCCTGGCTGGAGAAAACGCTTTTTCATACTCAAGGTGTGGTTTCGATTGTTTTCGTTGACAATGCTGCCGATATTCTTGCTCACTAAATTCGTTGTTGAGATGCACTGTTGCAGTAATCTTTCTTGAGCCACCTCATAAAAGTCAAACCAGTGTATTTCAAGTGTTTTTTTTCCATAATATAACAAAAGTACAGTATCGCACCGGTTGTGCCAAATCTGACATTGAGGGAACAGCGGTTTGGGTGTGCTTGAAACGGCATGTACAGTGAAGCATGGACTAAGTGCGACATCTAATACATCGGAAAGGAAGAAGATTACGTGCTGAGCATTTTGCAGGGGTCTTCCCTGTTCTATTTTACCGACGTGGACTCTCTGAGTCCTCGAGGTGTAATCCCATTAGAACTGGCTACTGTTGCGCAAGGAAAGAGATTTCAAGGCATCATCGATCGCCGCGACAAGTACATAATTTCGATAACCGTGAACCCGTCTTTCCAAACCAAGCGGGCAACTTATCTCCTTTCAGCCAGAAGTACGGCTGGTCAAGAAGGGTGGTTGCAGGTGGCCCTTTCGTGAACGTTGAAAAAGTTTGTGCGTAAATCAGCTCATATGACAGATTGTTTCCACTCTCAAACTTTTGTGAATGTGGCATTTTGGTTATTGTCCAGATGCTTCAAGCGGTCACTGTACCACACGCCGACCTGGCACGCAAAGTATCCATGCTTCCTGAGGAATCACGAATTATCAAGGAAGTAGAGAATAGCTCAGGTCGTATTGACACGCATGACTCTTCTGTTGATTACGATGCAATAACAGAATACACCAACAATGAAGACATGGTTCCCGACTCCTGTGGGTTGGGAGCAACAAATTCCCATCCAACAGGGAAGAAAGCCTTGAGGTTTGCATCAGCAGTGATTCGTCAAGACGAAATGGAAGCTGAAGAACCTGCCACAAAGACCACAAAGAGCAAATTTCAGCATGTGAAAGACTCGTTGTTTATAAAAGGTCTAGCGTTTGATTACCATGGCTCTGACCTTGCTGAGGAGGACATTGAAGAGCTGACAGAATTTGCCACTCCAGTCGAAGCCACCCCAAACCGACTGGAATCAAAGTCATTGCACAGTATCAATAGTATGGGCAAGTATGCTCCACCTTCTTGACACTAAAATCCACCTACTTTTTGTGTGCATTTCTCAGACTAAATCCTAGTGTAAAACATTCTCAGGTGCTGCAATATGCAGCTCTCAAATCAATGGACCACAGGTTCCATTTAGAGCCAAGTCTGCAACTGTTCAAGTTCCAGAAGCTTCCCACCATGACAAGTCCTGGCATCATGGTGCTCATCAGCCTCAAGGCCTTTCTGCTAACCCAAACTATGCAGTAACAACAGACCAACCCTCTATTTCAAGCTCAGTGACCATTTCACCAGTCCCACCTGACCACAAACCACAGTACCGCCAAACTGTCATTGGGATGGGACCACCCATGACCCATCCCCACAGGATGATCAGCACACCAACTCACAACGCCCCGCTCAAGGCAGCTAATGCTCCACATGAAAATTTTGAGCCCCATTCTGCCCAGCACCACACAGAGGGAGAGGCAAGGGTACATCAAACTCGAGCACAGTCCATTGCACCTTTTGACTGGGGTATCGCAGGCTCCCCACGAATCACTGAGTTTGTTACTGGAAACTTACAGCAGTACCATCCAGAAGCTTCTGGGAGCCCGTACTCTAATGCTGAGCCACACATGATTGTGCCTGTCAATGAGAACCATTCAAACAAAACGCCAAGCAGCCAGGCTGTTCCTGAAAGACACGCAGGCAACAGTGGTGCCACTCCTCATTTTGTTGCTGGCAAGTCAATGGGCCCTGTTGATTGGGCATCAGGTGGATTGCCAAGATTCACAGCTTTCAATAACTATAATGTGGATCCCCAGAATGCGTTGCCCAGTGCTGCAAGCCTGCCACGTCACTTGGTTTTGGAACAGGTGAGTAGCCCTGGTAACCACAAAGTTAATCCACAGAGCCCACGCACACCACTCAAGTCAATGGGGCCTGTGGACTGGAACTCTAGTGGCCTACCCCGCGCCAGCTCATACAACCCTGCTCCAATTCATACCAGGTTGCAATCTCAGACTATAGCCCCAGCCGACTGGGCTTCTAATGGGCTGCCCAGGGCGCTTTCTGAGCCGCAGTGGGAGAACCATGGAGTTCGTTTTCATCAACAGCAGCCAAGCCAGGTTGATCCTGGATCCACTCAACACCCATTGAATCCAGCCTTGTCACGTGTTCATTTTCAATCCATGGCCCCAGTGGACTGGTCCTCACGCGGTGTGCCATCAACGACTGTGCCCGGGGACTCTGGCATTACCCAGAGGCCCCAGCTCCACTCCCTTGCTCCTGCTGATTGGGCTGCTGACGGTGTGCCTCGCATGAGCTCCTACCCGCCCGCTCCCCAGGCACCACCACACCCCCAAACAGGTCAAACTATAAGCCAGGAACCAAATATGTTCAACGCGAACCCTGCACTGAGCCAGCACACCACTCCTGTACCGAGCATCAATGCTCCCGGCACTCCAAGGCCAGAGCAAACAGAGGATGTGAAATTTCAACCTCGTGCCTCAGCCCCCAACTCCAGCCTCTCTCAGCACCTGATAAACTCACAGAGGCAGAGCATGCCACCGCAGGATGGCGTCTTGGACATACATGAGCACACCCAACTCCGCATGGCGCAGGCAGCTCTGCATCAAAGCTCTCTACCAACCCAAGGGCCTGGAAGTCTCAAAACTGGCAATTTTGTTCCCAACCTTTCACCCCAGAGCTCCCAAAACAGTGTGCAACTCTTGCTTGCAAAAATTCCCTGTAACAGAAAAGTCTATGCCTGGTTGCACGCCGTTCCATCACGAGAAGGACTTTGAAGGCTGCCTATTATGTGCCAGACCTCCCAAACAATGTTTAATCAATAATTTAGATGGACATAACATGACATTCTCTTTTATTACCAGCAAGACACCTGTATTTTACAGTTAGAAGTGATTTTTCAATAGGTCAAATCACATTAACCTTCTTCTGAAGAGCCAGTTAAAACTATTTGACTCTCAAGTATTGCTTGCTTGAATATCTCTACTACTAATCGCGCAGTGGCCAGGTCAACTTTGGGGGGTTACAGGCTACTAGGGTGTCAGACACTTATTATTTTATTGGCTCACACAAGCCAAACGTCGCTGGCAGTCAGTTTGGTGTAGCCATGTTTTGGGTCACGTGTGTCAAAAGTCTGATCATCCTATCAGCAGGATCTTGGCAATAAATTGCAAGTAGCACCACAAAATACGCAACTATCCCCATGGCATTCCTAAAAATGGGTAATAGGTCAAATACAAGCCGGCTCAAACCCGAAGCCACAGCCTGAGACCTGGCATATTGGTTAGTAACCATATGTGCTGGTGCTATTGATCTGCTCCCAGTGTCTCTGTACTTCCTTTAACACTGCAATTGTACCAAATTTTATAAGCACTTGCGCAATCATAAGTGAAAAATGGAGCCCGTTCTTATCTCATGAACCTGTGATTGTTACTTGTGGATTTGTGGCATAAATCAGTAGTTAATGTACTCCCTGTTTCCAAATGTTTTTTTTAGCATATTTTGGATAGGTAATAGTTGATTAATTTGTGAGCATGTACTTGCTCCAACCTTTTTTGCACAGCTGGAGTGCTCAGCTGACTGCCTCAGTTGCCATTACTGAGGAGCAAATCAACAATGTATAGACGTAGTCTTGTCGGGCTTTATGGGCTTGAACATCAGGAGTGCTCATGTGGGGAAGATAAGCTGGGGAGATCAGCTTTGTATGCCAACTACTTAGTAGTGTTGATGGACCTCAAAAGCTTTTTTTGAAATTGCTTAACTTCCAGATCTCCTCCTCACACAGTCCTGTACTTCTTCTGAATCACATTACAGGGCAGCAGTAGGAACTGTGTAATGATTACAGGTGTACAAACTCCACCTCCGAGCCCCAGCAGCATCAGCAATCATGCTTTGGTCGATCCATATTACAATAGCCACATGATACCCAGTGGTGGCGACGACAGCCCTCTAAGAGATCGGCAGCTAGTGAGCAACTCAGGCACAAACTCCAATCATCAAACAAGCCAAGCTGATTTACCAGATTCATTCTTGAATTCTCCTGGTGCCCAGTTTCCAAACTCTGTACCCTCGGAGCACAGCCAGGTTTCATTGCCATCTCCCCACCTCTTGCAACCTCACACTGCTGACAACATGTCTGTCCCAAGTCCAGAAGGTAGTGAGAACATCAATGCATCAACCCTCCAGGGTTTTGCTCTCAGCCTGGAGAATCTCCAAGCCACAGTTTCTGGAATGCAGGAGTCTCTAGCCCGACAGAGTTCAGGTTCGATTACCGAGGGTACAGATTTGACACAAGCTAGCGCAAATTATTGCAGATTCCACCACTGCCTAGCTCGTTCGTGTACACTTTTCCCTACTAATATTTTCACATTGTGATCCATATGGACAATCCCCTTCTAGCTGTACCATGTTCATCAATTTAGAAAGCACTTAAACTGGAATACACAGATTCACAAGGTACATTCGATTCTGAATGATCTCACTAGCATCAGCACTGCACTTATTGAACACAAACTTGCACATCCAATCAATGGCTCATATTGCCTCCTCTGCATGAGACGCTCTCAAATGAGTTGGATGCTACTGACCAGCTGCCATGTGTCTCGTGTCAAGCTTCATCACTACTTTGCAGATTCTTTGGTGCACTTACTAGTCCAGATTCTGTGCCCGGAAACTGCCATCACAACTAAAAGCGACATTGAATTTCCAGGATAACAACCTGTGCAGTTCCTTCTAGAAGCCCATCTCCGAACCATGCCCGTGCCTCAGAGGCGCTGGCGCGTGCTCGCCAAACACTGCAAACTGCAGAGAGCCGCCGCGGTTCCCGCAATCGGGGCTCACTGATCAACTCACATATCTCTGGTTTCGATGGTTCAGATGCCCCCAAAAGCACTGTAGCGCCCGCAGACTTGTCAACCCAGCCACGTGTATCAGATTTTTTGTCACTGGGAATGCCCTCAGGCAACACTAAAAGCGAAGCACCTGAGCCAGGGTTGATTTCAGCATCACCACAAGTCTCCCGGCACCCGTCAGAAATGTACACTGTGACACCTGTACCTGAACATGAACAACAGCCAAGTCGGAATGAACGCCTCTCCTCCAGTACTCCTAGCCCCAACCTTCCTATCACTCGCTGGTCATACAGTATGCACCCTTCCCAAATTGTGATACAGGCATTGATAGACGAGTAGTGTATTGCTGAGTTCAAATGCTTGTCAGCATCCCGAGTTGCAAAAAGCGTGCTTGCATGCATGGAATGTGTTAAGCCTCATCAAGCATTGTTTCACGAGTAACTACTAAATCAAATCTATGCATTGTACTTTGCTTTTCATCTGCTACCAAGAAGTATTCTCATCTATTTAGGTCAGTTCCATATGGTTATCAGGGTGAGGTCGACCTAGATGCTGTTTTGTGGTATCGTCTTTGCTATAGAAACCGCTTCTGTACAAGGGAAAATAAGAAACATCGAAGCTTTGAGCTAATTGTTGATTTCACAGTTGTAGTTCTCAGGGCATTTCATGGGCAGCTTGACAACAATCAGTCAAACAGCAAGTTAAAATCTCCAGACATGGTGAATGCAAGTGAAGGGCATGGCCGTGTGCCTCCATGCATGGAATATGACCATGCCAGACACTACATAATTGTAAAATTTGCATCGTGATGATTATTTTGAGGGAAGCGATTGATTAGAAATTGTTCACTTTTGGTGAGTTTCACCACAGAACTACCAGCGTGGCTGACTGGGACTGCTGCCTAAGGTGCCAGCTCTTGCAGCATCATTTCTCAAGGATTCAGAGTGGCTCAAAATAGGGAGTGCAAGATTAGCGAGCGACTGAGTAGCGATAAGCAGGTGGAGTCATTCACAGAATCACACCGTAGTTCTATGCACATGAATGATATGGCTGGTTCGTGTAAGATAATGGTGAGAGATCCTGATGCACAGGTGTATTTGATCAGTTTGGTCTCAGCGTGAAATAGTCATAAAACTTCTCTCCTTGTCATTGATGGCTGAATTCTGATGAGATGATACTGTGTATGGGGGTACATATGCACGTATGTGTGTTGATTCAGATGTCTTATTTCTGATGAGACATGAGGGCTGATTTGTCAGGACCATAGTCAGGTCCTGCGTGTCAAGGACAGAATAGGGCCATTAGACAGCGAATGCTTGAGCTCTTACAAGAGTGATGTAATATTTTCTTCAATTAGTCTGATTATGGTACACATAGATTATAACAGGTGATGGTATGCTGCAGATCACAGCAGAAAAACCAACTCAGTTACCAGCAGGTCATCTGCTTTACAGTATGCTTTGCAGCCAGCCATCCCTGCATACTTCCCTGTTGAGAACAGCTAGATGCTGAAGGAAATGTGCCTCTGATTTGAAATACTCTTACTGGGAGGAAAACTATTTCAACTATGGCATGGGACATATCATGATCAACAAGTGTGTTTGTGAGTATTTGGCTAGCAACTTACTCTGAGGTGCTCCTTGCTATCTGCTTCAATCTGGTTTGATGACGAGACAAGACTGGACTCTGTCCACTCGTGAGCCGAGGTATCAACACGTGAAACTATCTGCTTGTTACTGGGTAAGCTACCTTTGAATATTAAAGCCTTGTTAAAAAAATGTGGACGCTGCCATCTAACTCTACCATGTAAGAGCATCCTTTGTGTATCAGTGACGGCTTCAGTCGGTCCAGTTCCCGTGATCAATGTACCTGCAACCCTGGTATCATAGTTTGATTGACAAGTGAAGTTGTGCTGGGTCCATCCGCTTACGTGGATCGAGTGGCATGAACCTCATAGTTGGCTGATACTTTATGAAGTAGAAATTGAGATAATGTGACTATTTGAAGTTATTGATGACTCTTGTGTGAAGTATGAGAACAATCCTCTCGCCAAGAACTGGTACATGCCTGTGAAGGCATCAGTTATTTTGAAGAATGTAAGTGTTTGCTCAATGGCAACAAGTGGTGCACTCGAAACTGTGTAATCCCAATGCTATGCTGAGGCAGAACGTTCAACAACATAGAGGATCATCCGAATGTCACACTTTCTGTGGCAAAAATGGCCTGAACAAGAGGTTGAACTTGAATCTCATAGAACAACCCACACTTGGGAAAAAGTGGACTTGATATGGTTGTACATCATGTTTGTACTTGCATGCAACCACTGGAACCCAATCAGTTTATCATCATTAATTACAGTCGATTGAGAGGAGTATCATACTCCAACATAAGTGAAATTTGGAGTTCACAAAAACAGAAAGAAGGAAAGCCTTGGTTGTCAATAGCGAGTTATGAGAGTCAATGTCAACCAGTTCAAGGGGACAACAGGCCTTTAAAGACAAAGCTGTAAACAGCATGCTGAGACTTGTTCATGTACGGCTCGCAAGGAATCAGTAACTCAATTATCCAGGAGAACTAACTGCCAGGTCACAACTCGACTGGGAAACCACTGAGTTCATCAGTGTAAGTGTTGAAACTGTCTGAATGCAAGTAGTTGGCAAGGCAAAAGGTTACAATTATAGACAGTGCACTGTGTCCTCTCAAGGGTATATCAACATCACACGAAGGGAGTCATAGAGAATTTCAATTTCTCATGTTGCTAGCCTTAACAAATCAATTATCCATGATATGCTCCAACTAGCAAACAAAACTGTACTGGAATGGTGGCGAACTGGAGCCCGTGAGAAAAGAAAAGCAAATAGCCGTTACTTACCTTGAACAGTGAAAATTTTGAATCAAGGAATGAGCACTCACTGAGTAGAAAATTGATCTGCCTGAGCACAAGTAGATTAGTGATACAAACTTCATCTATGCTGCACATCTGTGTTTCACGAACCCGGAACAATTTGATTGAAGCAATTCTATTTAATTTCCACAAAGTTTCCTCCGGGAGGCAGTTGGACGAATTCTTCTCTACACGCTACCAGATATTATTCTGGTATTACTGGGCTACTACTACTACTCCGATTCATAAGACGAAGATGATACATCAGAATCTTCCTCAGAATCTTCTCCACTAGATTCTTCCTCTGAACTATCATCCGAGTCTACCTCGATGATTTTAGCGATTAACCAGGGAGACAAGTGCCAGGGTAGCGCCATGCCAATGTGCCGCTGCAAGCCACGAAACCCTTCCGCAACAATCCCCGACTGCAATGTTTCTAGATCCGAGGGTAAACCGGTGTACGCCACCTTAAACAGCGAAGCTAAAGGTTTAATTAAGCTGATAGCTAGCTCATCGTCCCCGTCTGTACCTGCAACGCAACGCGGCTTCTGAAACCCAAGTATGCGCTCGACTATTCGCCTCTTTACCTTACCGTACGTTCACTCTGTAGACTCATATAGGTAGGTATATCAAAGCGATCCATAATACTACTACGGCTTTTAACAGGAGTGATTTGCGAGATCTCAGGGACACTTGGAAGTGTGTCACTAATACAATCAGACTCTGTAATGCTCCATCAACACCAGAAGCAACCTTCCTCTCGAGCCTCCGTGCACCACAATTCCACCTTCTGGCTAGCTCCAAGGAAACCAAAAAAATTATCTAGCTTTATTTACTGCTTAAAAGAAGTATCGTTTCACGGAAAGGCAGGTGTGGAGGGGACTTGCCTATGGTTTCGAGATCCGAAGACGCGAGGTTCTGATAGTCTTGTTGACTCAGATTCGGAAGGCAGAGCGTCTTGAAGGACTGTATCAAGTGAGAGTAATGTCTGTTAAGGTTGTGTTGCAACTGAAGCGACTTGACGTGGCTGGACGCTTTGCCGTGGAAGTGGGACACCCGGCCAGTGATGACCTCTCCGATGTTAGTAACTCCGAAGCTGCACGAATATCAAAATAAAAGCCAGCACACAACGTCGATGTCCCGTGCGCCACACAGAATTTATGCCAACGGAAATCAAAACGGACTTACTAAGACAGGCTTGGGCAGCACACATTCCCAACATTATTGAGACCTGTTGGACCCATTTGGCAACGACACCCTGGGCCCATGTCACATCTTCGGGCTCAACGAGGCGTGAAAACGCGTCCTTAAGCGTTAGGTGGCACTTGCCAGAAGTTCTGGTGGCGTTGGGGCTAATAGTTTGCGCGTCGCGATGAATTTCTCCAACAACAGTCTTCGAAATCCGGGAACCTCCCATGTAGTCAGGGTACTCGATCCCATGCAAGGCAGCAGAAACTTCTCGATGCTTGACTGGCACTCCCGTCTTGGCAAAGTCGACGGCCTGCGAGTGAAGAATGACGAGCTTTTGGCAGGCTTCACAATGTCCGAGGTTTGGAGACGCGTCTGCCGCAGCGAGGTGGCCGTTGGCGATGCGCCCCAGCTGATCGTTTTTCAGGTAGTTGATGAAGAAGCTAACGATATCACGGGGGGTCACCTCATCGCGGACGGCGACGGGCGATCCCGGAGGAGGGGTGTAGTCTACTGCGCGAATCTGAGATGTAGGGATGAGAGACGAATCCCAGATAATGAAGTAGATATCGCCATCGAGGTCACCCCCGGACAGTTTGGGGGGTTCTGGTTCACCGCGGGAGGGACAAACGATAACATTTTCCAGTGGAGTCACCGCCGGGGGAAGATCGGCAGGATCAGCGGCTGTGAGGACGCGGATATCGCTGGGATCGAGGCATGGAGAGCGCGACACGATGCATGTTGTCCCCGCGGCCAGTGGCTCCGCAATGGCTTCAGCCGACTCGTCATTGTCGCCGCGCCGCGTTTTCCAGGACGCCCAAAACGTTCCGGGTGCCAGCCTGCCCGTTTCATCCATGACCCCGATAAGCAGAACCCCACTGTCGAGTGGGATCCGGCACTTGTCCTGCACGTAGCATCTGCTGGAAGGTTGCAAGATAGTGTCATTCACAAAATCCGCATACAGTAGCTCGGCGCTCAACCATTTTGTTCCCAAAAGAAGGACTACCGTGTCTGGTCGTACCCAGGTGGAAAAAAAGTTATTTTTGTCTTGCTTGTCCTTGTTCAATCGCAGGCGGCCGTGGGTGCAGTGCTTGTTGCTCGTTTTCATCGGTAATTGAGCACTGCTGAAGCTGCTTGCCTGATGTGCATAGTGTGTCATATCAAGTACTCATTGTCGGTGGACCATCAGTTGTGAAAATCTAGTTTTTCGACGTCGAGTTACGAGTCCTTGCCAAACGATTCTCATCGTGCCGGTGCTCTTGTGTTGGCATGTCGGCACTACGGCTCCACTTGGCATAACCAACCAGCATATGACATGCCGAGGTTCTATTGAGTGCTATAAGTCGAAATAGCACTACTGAGCATCTGCCAGTGTAAATCGTGACAGACTTGAGAAAGACGAGCAGCGCAAGCAAGCGGAGGCCATGAAACAAGCACATAAGGAAGGCTCTTCGATGCGCTGATAAGGTAAGTGAAGACAATTCTGTCAGGATTCAAGCGGCAGAAGGAGCCGCTGTACAATCACCTGGCAGAATTGATTTACCAGCGCAAGCAATAATTAGACGCATAGCTCCACAGGATTCAAAGCTTGAAAACAAGCGAAAGAGTAGCGCAGAAGAAATATTTATGCGATCGCCGTGTATCCAGGGAGCAGGACGAAACATAAGTGCATTTACGAGTTTGAGGATTAGCATGCTAAATATATGAAGAATTTGTCACCAACCATGTTCATACGGAGCTGAATACTCACTGAGTCTCCAATTCCTTAATTCTACGAGGTATATCAAATCTAGCACGACAAAGTGTAAAATTAGTGAATAAGACGAGAATATACCTCTGCACGATTGAATTGAACCTCGGAAAACCCGGTTCGAGCTACCAGATCGGGCACAGAGCTTCATTAAGGCAAATACTTTCCATGGAGAATACTTACATAATAACCTTTCTTTCAACTTACTTTGAAATCATCGCGTATGAGATTGGCACGATAAAATTTGACTGGTACGATAATTGACCGGATACGGTTGTGTCACATTTCTCATGTTTGAGTTTCGGGTTCATGTGTCGCAAACAGACGGTACATTCCACTGTTTTGGGTACGAAGCTTGAACAACGACTATCTATGGGAGCGTACCTGAATATTCTTCAGGGCATGGGCACGGTATGCGAGGAGCATGCTCTTGAGTAGAGGATCGTGGTCTGGATTGACGCCCCGTTCCAACATGCATGAAGCTAACGAGCTTGAGGACATGCTCATCCCTACTTGAGTGTTTGACTCTCTGGAGTTGAGTTTAGAAATCACCTGCAATCAGAGAGATATTCAACCTCTCTAAATTGACTGTGCACGGCACGATGGGTCAGAAAACGCCTTGAGGAGCAAACGGTGCTACAGAGAATGGCATACCGCTACAGCGTCGTTACCTCCATGTAGTAAAAGATCCAATTCAGATCTAAAGTTGCTGTATATATCCCAAAATACGTCTCGGTGGATCCCTCGCGACAGCAGTGCCATGATAATCTGCCTGTTGATGGAGCACGGCAGCACGCGTGCGTCGGTGCATACTTCCAGCACTAGTGAGCTACTCTCAAACTTTTTCATACTTGGCCTTATTCCGATTATTGCCCCATCTTGCATTTCACTGCACACATGGTCCCAATTCACAGGCTCACAGAAGGTGCACGCGCGTCGGGATTTGCCTTTGATATGAATTTGAGACACGCGAAAACATAAAACGATTCTCGAGAAGTTTGACATTTCTCGGGGACCATTATTGGACAAATCCGCAGACAAAATGCCCGGTTTCAAGACTACACTGTCGAACTTTGACGTGAGGAATCTGCCAAGCATCACAATGGGCGAGAGTTTCTAGGAGATCAAAATCGATTGTTTTTACTCTAACAAGACATGAGATGGAAGCGTAGTCTTCATTCCGATCGATAGACGTGTCTGGTGCGCACGGAATATTGTCCCAAGTTGTCAAGACACCTTTGCAGCCACCCATACGAATCTGAATAGCTGAAACTTTAGAACCCAGAAGCCTAAGCTGCTGTGCAGTGGGGAGCTTATTGACAACTTTCTGCATGCCTGCACTTGTGATGATGCCAACCCCGTCGGAGAACATCTCGCTGTTTTTACCTAACTTATCCTCTATTATGCAAACCTCACCAGGTTTCAAGCGGATGGTTTCGTTGGTTGTTGAGAAGCATTGCGCCAGTCGCGCAGCATACTTTGACGGTACTTTGATACCTGTCAGATCACCGGCCCCTACCCGAATTTCCGATGCACTGGGAGCTCCGTCTTTCTCTCTGCACAAAGCCGTACGGCACATCAAGATTCATCGCGTATACACTACGTACAAACTCACCAACAAGTAAGCAACCCAACAGCCAATGGGTCCAGTGAGCGAGAATTCGAGACGATCTCAAAAGACAGGACTTCTTGATGAGGGGAGTAACGAGTTTTAAACTCATACTTGGTTGAAAAGCAACAACTTGCTCATGGGGCAGCCTCAATGTCTACATACGATATCTCGAGTGCCTGATCATCAATTCGCTGACATTGATCTGCTGACACCAGAGACCAGAGAAGTGATACTAAGGAAAAGAAGCTTCACCGATTGGCATACCTTTCATCTTCACAGTACAACCAGCAGGAATGTTCACGCATTTGTGAATTACTATATCCAAGAAAGATAAACCGTCGGTTACACAGGAACAGTCCATGAAGCAAGATATCTGAAAACTGCCTTTCTAGGACACTGCTCAAAGAATGATGAGTGAGGTTTGATAACCGCTCATCTGCTAGGCTGATCCGCAAGAAGCGATCTTGAAACTTCGAATACCTGAATATCGTACATTTTTCAATTCCTTTTCAGAGCACACTGTAATGGGATTGTTTGCGAGTAGTAGTGAATCCCAGGAACAATTTACAATTTTGCCTTCGATAATGGTAACCATGATCCAAGTCTCAAAAACAAAAACCAGTATTCTGAAAAACAACATTGTGATTGAACAAGAGTTGGAAGCACAGAATGACAGAATCAAGGCAAGAAAGTGCCATTGATGCAGAGGAAAGAGTTGTACTTCCGGATAATGCGATTTGACATCTCTAGGGTCTCTTCAAAAGGAATGATTCTCAACGGGGTAATGATAACTTTTCGTAGCATCACGAGTCCCTCATCTAGAGCAGAGTCACCTCCAAGTGCAACAGGCTGCTCAACTTCCCCTTCTTTGTTTGTTTGCATCACCACATTTTCCAAGTCACAACTTTCCGAGTCCTCATCATCTGAGGCCGACGAGGCATACTCACATCCGGTCTTAACCAGCTCTGCCGAATCTGGAAGAACAGAATCATGGGCAGGAGAAGCAACGTGCTCAGCTTGTTGACCAAACAGCAAGGCTCCATTTCTTCCTTTTGAATCAGGAGAGCCTTGTGCTGAGCAAGAATGCCGCTTAGTAGGATTTTGTCTAGTTTTCTCATCCACCTCAGTACGTATCGCTGCACACTGTGGTGAAGACTCACAGACACCATCACCAGTGGCAGGCCGTTTACATGGCACTATGGGACAGCAAGTGCTGCTTCCTACCCTACCCCCACTCTCATACACACTCAACCTTGCTTGTTCCTTACATAAGCGCTTGTCCTCATTCACTGCATCATCCGCCGACTTTGCAGACGCACAGTCTCCAGTCAAGCTGGGATTCTTTGTTGCTGAACTAGCTACAGGAAGCTCCACAGGGTGAGCCAGCTTGGCGGCTTCTGAGGTGACTGGTGAATACAGTCCTCCGAGACAGTCAGGGGAGTAGTTGGAGGGATTGCTTTGGTAGGGCTTATGCTCTTTCCAGTTGTGCCTGACAGCCACCGGATCCAACTGTAAAGAACAATATGTGCCCCGGACATTGCTGTCAGGCTCTCCAACTGTACCACTAGAATGCAGAGAGTCTGTGTACTTCGAGTATGTCGTGGGCAGCTGATATGGTGTGTTGGTAGCACAGCTCATTGTCGGCTGAGGTGGCAGAGGCGACGATCTGAGCAGTAGATTGTCATCAGTGTAATGAGCTTGGCCGTATGTGTACGTAGCAGCTTGCAGTGTTTCATTACTCCTGACAAAGTATACATCCCCAGTAGTTGCAAACATGCCGGCTGGTTGACCGCTGACGCATGGAGAGGCACCGTGTTGATATTGGCTACCCCCGAAAGCGTTTGGTTGGGCTGACAGCTGTGTATTCGGCCAGAACTGTGGAACAGAGTGGGGGTAAGACCCGTAGCTCACACTCCATGGTGTGCCCACATTGTATAGCTGTGGGGTGTGCGGATTGCCAGCTGCAATGTATGGGGAGTTGGTAGGGGTGGCTGGGGGT
>JAULKQ010069946.1:0-20768 GCA_032356285.1 Smithsoniella earleae | reverse complement strand
CTTTGTGCCGCTTAGTGTTGAATCGTACAGTAGATTAGGGAAGCCGGCAGAGAAGCTGATTCATGACTTGGCGGAATGTGCGAGTGCCAGCAGGAATGTCGACAAGGCGCAGTTTGTAAGCTTCGTGTACAAGGAGATTAGTTTGTCATTGATTAGGGGCAACAAGCTTATCTTCCAGCAGTTTTTTGGATCTTTAGGTCGTAGGATTGGCCACAGATTTCAGCAAGGAGCACAATTTCCGTCTTGTGATTAGAATAAAGCATGTCGGTTTGGTTGAGTCAACTGCATGCTCGCTGGTTTGATGCCTGAAATGGCCTTAATTGCATCTGTAACCAAACGATAGTTGGGAGTTAATCACACGCGTGCATGAAGCTGTATACCTTGTTCCCACTCCCGAGACAGGTCTGTCGTTCCCAGGTGTGCAGACAATTCATCCATCAGCTGCTTCATATGCACCAGGCTTGCCATTCACAGCAGACTGATACCTGTCTTTCATGTTTATCCCAGAGTGGAATTCACGCTTGCTGGAAGCCATGCTCAATGCTCGTTGTTGCAACCAGTCCAGAAAAGTGTGAATAGTTGAGCCAATTGATCAGTGAATGATGATTTTGTGACGTTCCTCATGCAACCAGCACTTTCAGTTCACTCTGTAATAATGACGTGATCAGCCAGCACACTTAGTCGGCCTTCAACAACCGTTTCAGTACTAAATGGGACGAACATTCATCCCCCTGCTGGGAGCACTTTATCCTCTTATACCCATCTCTCGTCTCTCACATCTCCTTGTCTCCCATTGGTCTCCCCGGAGCAGTCGAGAATGTTATGTTGTCAACTACTTGGCTGCCTGTGATGTGTCCATCTAGACAATGGTTACTGCGTGTTGGATGTGCACTTCATATTTGAACCTTGCAGATCAACTCTGTAGATGAAATTAAGTAAGAATCTGACATCCAGCAGTCTTGATAGATGTGCCTTTAAGACCACACGAATACAGATGTTGCAAAGTTTGTGCTGGCACTTGCACTTTCAGCAAGTTCCCTAGTAAGCCAAGCAGCTGGCAAACCTAGTCTCCGATATGTTCCAACACTAGCCTGGTTTTCGGCTCGAGCACCGTGCCATGACCCGCCTTCTAGAAGCCGTACCGCGCACGAGTCGCAAAGAGGGTGCCCAACTCTGACGAGGAAGCAGATGACATACAGGCATGTCTTCAGACCAAATACGACAGTACCAATGTTATATGGTTCATAGTACCTGTGGCGGGAGCGTCTTACTTCAACCTTCGTTGTGGTGTTGTCGAACACTTTCTCCTGTATACCAGCACCACGCAAATTTAATGTCGTCTTGTAAATCCCAGTCCTTTTCTTTAAAAGACCCCACGCCCCTAATTACAGGTGTATGTTCAAGTGATCGCACAGAGAAGTGACGGGAGATTACTGTGCGAGGCCTGTGTGACTGATTTCCAGGGGAAATTGATTGACATTTTTCAGCAGATTCGTGTATCATGAAGCAGTCGACATCGTTCCTTGTACCGCTTTGCACCGCAAGCACCCGATAAAAGGTTATTTAGAAACCGTCGTATTATAGAGATGCACATATAAAAAATTCACTGTGATACGCTTGTTCTGGAAATGCATTCACAGCGCGTTAGCCTCCTTGTATTCTCTTGGGAAATTTGATCGCGTGTTTGTATTCATAAAGTCAGCTGTTATTTGATAACTTCACGAGTCCGACCGAATATGCAGCTTCGTCAATGGTGCCATTGGTATGGCTCAGTGGTACCATTGCAGGAACAGCTTAAAAAATGACATCCGCCGCTGTGATTAATGAACTAGACATAAAACTTCAAGAAATGCTATCAGATGGTGCGCTTCCCCCTGTTTCGGCGCCTTTGCGGACTCGACCCACGTTATGTGCGAGTTTTGCTTCACAATCTTTAGCCGGCCATGATGGCGTGGTTTGTGCAGCGTCTGAAGTTGTATGGAAGAAGAGTGAATGGATATTCGATCCACATGGCCTCAAGGCCTCGCCAGCTAATGGCCGCCCTGTTCGCCCGGTCTCCACACGCAGCACGGCCTGCCATAAGCAACGAGCAGGCAATGCTTCGAACGCTCGTGGAACGTGCAAAGAGTGTGTTCCTGACAATTAATGTAACATTTAACACCAAAACTCGTCTTTGATCGGTTTCTGTGAATGAGATTGTATATCCTCGCTTTCCACGCAGCTTTTTCATGTAGGCGACTACAAGTCACAAGCTTGTTTCGCCCCTAAAACGTCCAGATATTGCGTGTGTACATTAATTGCGTCAAAATTGTTATGCTAATACGAACATGTGGCAGTAACACTTGATCTTGTTTTGCAGTGGCTCGTGTCCACACAGGGCATCTGCCTATGATACAACTCCGCAACCAGGCGACATAACGCTTTTGCTACATGACTCTCTTCCCTCAGATCAACAAACAGAGCTGTGGGGCAAGTGCCATGTTCCGGGTTGCGGAGCATCGCTCTCAAATCTCCGCGAATTCCATCAGCGTTTCCAAATCTGCGACGAGCACATCAAAGTGCGAACTTGACCCTCTTCATCCCTTTTAAATGGTTACTTTATAGAAAGATTGGCGACAAACACAATCTCGCTATCATCCAAAGCAAGGTCCCGAACATCCTTGAGGGTAATGTTGCTCGCGAAGTTATTAGCTCATGCCAAGTTGCATTTTTTTAAGATAGTGACGATGCATATTTATCGTTAGTTTGATTACGGCCATTCACCCCATCCATCGTCCCACTTATCCTTCACTACACATGCTGGAACTAGCAACGGTGTACCTTGTTGCAAGCTGTCCGATTCGAGAGTGCTCTTTCCCTTATCATCACAGGCTTCTTCACTGAACGCGGAACCTGATATTTACTACCAACGCTTGAAAGCATTATGGGGATAGGGTCGTTTGCTGACCGTTCACCTCAACTAAAATACGGGTTGCGCAATCTAGTCCAGGATAGGCAAAGAGCTCTCAACATGCAGTTTTATTTCATTCCAAAACATGTCCATGAGTAGCGAAGTCAGTTGCGCAGTCTCATGTGTTGCTTAATCCGTTCGCTGTCATGAAGGCACCCCGTGTTGTGAGGGATGGTCAGGTAGAGCGGTTCTGCCAGCAGTGCAGCAGGTTCCATTCTGTAACAGAGTTTGACGGAGACAGGCGGTCGTGCCGCACACAGCTGGAACGCCATAACGCTCGGAGACGAAAACAGCGCGCAGTGGCTGCCGCTGCTGCATCCGCCTCTGCTCAGCCCGCCGATACGTGTGCAGCTCATCAAAATCCTCCCACTCCTGGTGCTTGCTTAGCGCGATCATCATGTCAGCCACCTTTGCAACGGCAGCGCACATGCTGCGAGAAAGCGACTCGACCCACCCACGTACACACCTGCATGGGTGGCCAGGCCCCTAACAACTTGTTGCACATTTCCGAACCTCAACAGCAGATTGAGATTCCTCTAGATTCACATGTTAGCTCAGTGGGTACAACGTGTCCCATTCATCGCGTTCCAGTAGGTCACAACTGGAATACACCAGGATCCTTCATAGGAAGTCAGGGGTGCCCTGGCAACCCATCTGAGCAGTACAGTAGTGGCATTCAAACCAATTCCGAGTGGTTTCCTGAAGGAAATGGACATGTTGTGGTCAGTGCGTCTTGTACCACAGGTGACAATCCATCCACACACATGCATCCTGTCCATGGGAAAGGTGAATGGACCCAGCCTTCTGATGACCTGACCCGCAATATCCCCGACTTGATGCAAGTTGACAGCAGCGTACAAGGCGAACACATGTGCTTCATGAGCCCCATGGCAATTCGTGACGGTGCCGAGCTGTTGGAGCCCTATAACTTTCTTCAGAATTCTGACGACTCAATGGTGTTCCCCTCCACTGTCGCAGAACCCAGCTCAAAACCTCACAAAGACACTGCCATGATGGAGCCTTTCAATGGGGCGCTCGTGCACGGAGATTCTTTTGCACAGAACAACGCTGCCAATGCTGCCCACTGGAGAGCTGTGCATGCCCATAGGACTGTGCTCGCACCATCTGATGTTGGCTCGACCTTTGTTGCTGCGAGCAGAGCTCCCCAATCAGTCAGCAAGGGGAGCTCTGGGCCAGATCCTGGATTAATAGAAATGCCGAACTTTTTTGACTGGACCAGCAACCAGGGCATGGTATCAGATGACATGCCGCTGGTTGAGCACAATGCAGGTGGTCAGAAGCCCCCAGTAGTGACTGTTGCCGACGAGGAGATACTCCAGTGCTTCTTTTCAAAGCCAAGGCTAGTGCGGTCGCTTAAGAGGCTTATTATGGGGTATCCCAGCGCAGATGCTCCGTGCTGTGGGCCAGATTCATTCCAAGGGGTGTGCCAAAATGTGGTGAATGCCCGCATTGAAGCAGCTGTGTCATCTGCTCATTTGCTCCTCACAAAGAGCGAGCCTCCTGCAGACGCTAACGCATCTCTTTGTATCTGTGCCAAGCTATGGAACTGCACCCCAGATACTCTCCCTGCAAACCTGCATCATGCAGTTCTATCTTGGGTTAATGTGTGCCTCGCCTTCAGCTCTGCCCCGTTGTTTAGGCGTAGAGTGTTGGATTATGTTTCGTGTGAATCTTCTGTGCTTGGTGAATTATGTTGGTTGTTTAGGCTGAGGATCCACAGATGTGCGGGTGTATTCGGCCTGGCTGTGTTTTCCTGACCATGGATGTGACTCTGAGCTACAAAGAAAAGAGATCTGCACTTGCCCGCGGGGCTCTGTCATTGATGCAGCACCTGTTGAAGTGGTGCAGCTGCTGGCGTGAGCAGAGTGTGTTGATTCAGATTGAGGACTCGCTAGCTTTCAGCAAGGTGAGTGTGCAGAAATCTTTGAGCTGTGTTGAGTTTGGGGTGCCAGTGTGCGTGTGAGTGTGAGCAAGGAGCCATTGTGTGTCTGCAGCCGGGCGAGCAGCCGAGATCGTTGAACCCTACGAGTTCGAATAAATGGGCTGCCCGCCCCGTGGTGTCTGATGTATCTTGTCGAGTGTTTCTGACAGACGGAGAGACACCGATTCGTGTGTTCGTGTCGGGGAGGAATTTGCCAACTGGGATTGGGGCGTACAAGGGGAAATTCAGAGAAGGTAGTAATGAGGACCCGAGTGGGTGGGGGAAGGTGAATCCGCCTCCAGCAGGAGGTGAAGACACCAGAGATGCTGGTGAGAAGCTGGCATCTGAGCAGGCAAGAAGTTATGTGGGTGACCAGCCTTCGAAACAGTTTGGTAAACCTGTCAATAGCCCCATGCTTATTGCTCGGTGTGGCGGGGAAGACAACCTGATTATCAGCGTGTCACAGACAACAAAGCCCGGTGTTGTAGAAATCATGCTCCAGCCTCCACAACTCGCGCCCAGCTCTGGAGCTGTGCTGTGGGTCGAGGCGTGGTCGGGCACGTTCCTGTCGCCTGCCATTCCAGTTTTTGTGACGTGCGATGTCGAAATGGCTTGTGCTGTGGAGAAGCTCATTGACAAGTTCCAGTCGCCTGCTAATGAACATAAGGTGTGCCGATTGCCCCTCCACAGCTGCTGGTTTAGATTCTGATTTAGGGATCATTCTTACTGTTTATTTGCCTGTATTTTCTCACTTGTACGGATGATATTGCTCCCGAATCCTTAAGCTGAGGTTGCTAGTGTTGTTTCATGTGGAAGGTAGAGTATAGCAGTTTTTGTCAAGGCCTCAAATGTAGATTTTAAAAAGGCTTTATTCTCTGAACTTTCATGCATAGCCCTTTTGGAATACCATTGTTTGTGTGATTTGAGGTTTGGTCCGAAGCTGTGGGTTCCCTGTATCAGATGCGGTCATAAAATAGCAGTGGCTGGTGAAGTAAATCCCAGATAGTAGCAAACTGCTAGGCCCCGTGCACCTACTCGTGCAGATTCGTCTCTATCACACAGCGTATTTTGATTGAATAGTATATTTTGAAGCTGATCATGGACGTGACAGCTTAGAGGCCGAGATTAGAAGTGACAGGAGAAAGAGCAGCCGTCAGAAGCATTCGGTTCACTGTTGTGATTTTCAAGTTGGTGCAATCCTACGTGGGGCTAAGCTCACTGTTCTGTGGCGTCCGAAGTGCTCGAGAGTTTATTTTATATGCTCCTGTGATAATTGAGCGTCATTATCACAGGTTGTATTTATTTGCACTCGTGTGTTTCGGTGAGACTTGTAGTTATCGGGGATGAGAATTGGCCCCTGGCCACCAGGGTGTGTGGGGTTTGAGCATAAGAATTCAGCGCTGCTCAACCCAGAAGGGTCGCTCACAGGATCATACACGTGGATTCTGAGGTAAACCATGAGAACAACTGACTTCCCCAATGCGGACATCTACAGCTCTTGGTTACTTGCTAGACAGAATCGTTTCAGTAACCCAAGACCCTGTAAGGCTGTAGAGTCAGCCAAATGTCAAAAGCGTTATATTGGCTTTGTTCTTTAGTCACTCCTTGTGCACATCCTGCATCACATCCTGTCAACATCGATGTCTGGGTATCCGTACAGTCTTGTTACTTAGATTAATCAAGTAAAACCGTTCGTTCATGCCATGAATCATGCATGGAGGGGACTGCAATCATTTGTAGTCGCTGTGCAACTCCTAATTATGCAGAGAGACACATTATGTACTAATACAGTGATATGAAATGGATGGTATTAGATGCCAGCTTTGCTTCACCGGTGGGTATGCTAGGCATGCTGCTGTAGGAACATTGTTGTGTGGGTGTCTGAAGAGAAGCATTATTCCCTTGGATTTGTGGATGTAAGCCTCTTTATATGTATACATGCAGAGCTGGAAGGTTGCTCGTGGAGGGCGGAGAGCTTCTGAAGAGCCTACGTTGTTATTGATTGTCCGAGATAAGTCATTTGTTGTGTGATGAACTCTGGCTCTTGCTTGAGTGTCCGCTATTGGTTTTGGTGTCACCTGTTGTTGCAATCTCATTGTTGTTGAGCAAATTTTGGTGTGGTGAGCTCGAAATGAAGCCATGTCCGAATTAATGAATGTTACGTTAGTCATGAGCAAGGCGATTCTCGTAGCCATGTTTTTTCATTGTTGCTCAACACGTTTGTGGACCTCAAGTCAACACTAGATGTGCCTTCCCTGACCCTGGTGTTTTGTGTTACAGGTGCCAAATGTGTGCAAGGCTTGCATGGAGAGCTTTCTGTTGTCGCTGTGTTGACTTCGCTGGTGATGACATCCCACACACACTGCAGAGCTGTTGTGCGGCTGCAGCACATTATTTTTGTACTTGGGAGCTTTGTGTCACAAAAGCACCTTACAGATTATGGCTTAGTTTTAAATGGGTTTTGACAATTCGAATGTTTGTTACGTCTCCTAAGTTGTATTCACTGCTGAATTGAAGCCATTACCGATGCACTGATTAGCCTGCTTGTCAGGATGAAACTGGATGCAATATTTCTTGTGATATCAATTCAAGATTGGGGGATTTCTTAGTGATTCAGTGTTCGTGAAGCAAGGTTGCATGTACAAGAAGTTATTTTGTGTAGAAGTTTTTAACAAGTAAAGCCGGTGATCAAAAGTGTTGTGCTTGGAGATGGATTGCTGCTGTTGTGTTAATTTGCTCGGTATTGACTCATGTGCATGGTGGTATGGAGTGGTTTGAGTCTGTGTTGGATGTGAGCTTTTGTGCAACCAGTGAGTCTGGTGCCCCAGGGATTTTTTTTCTTCGTTTGCCGATTGAAGGTGGGCTTCTGCCATTATAATGCGTAGAGCACTGGTCAGTTGCCAGAGTTTTAGGAGAGATCCAGTAGCGGGTGTGAGGTTTTAGAAATTGACTCATTGAGCGGATTTGCACTGTCTTAATATACCCACTTTCAACACTCTGAGGTACTCCTAGGGCAGCCATCTCGTTACTGGTCGTTATCTGAGCGACAACAGGCTGTTGGTGGCGAGTGTGGGAGAATGAGAGGTCGTTGGGTCATAGTGCATGAAGGGACAGGTCGTGTTTTGATTGTATGATACCACGCAAGAACAATTCCAAGTGTGACTGCGAAGTAGACATTGCGATATCAGGTAAGAATGCACCACATGGCGAAAGCTGAGTCCAACATTGTAAATGCGATCCAGTTCTGTACCTTAACTACAATACTTGCCGTTCGACAGATTGGAAGACAGTTCACGACATTTCATTATGTTAATCAACTGTATACTAGTATCTGAGCTTCAGCGTCTTTGCACGATTAATAGTTCAGCAGTACATTCAAAGCCCTTGCAGATGTATGCAACGTTGTTCCTACAATTTCCGGCTTTACACTGCTTTATACATTCCATCCTCTATTGTGGAGTACAGTTTACCATCGTCTGCTAAACTCTTGATCTGCTGGATAATGACATCGGGCTGTAAAGTTTGACTCAAGGCGGCTATGATATTATTTTGATGTACACCATTCACATCACTTCCATTTGTTTTCACCCAATCAAGAACAATACTTTTTGGGTCTCCACGATTTTGGGCCATACCCATTCCTCCACCCATACCTTGCTGCTGAAAGGGCATCATCATGTTTGGCTGCCCTCCAAAGGGAGGCCCCTGTGCGAAAGATCCAACGTTCCCAGCCGCAGGACGGTTTTCCCTCTCAAAAAACATGTGTTGAAAGATGACATTTAGCTCGTGGTGTACCACCTGCAAATTACCAAACCTACTGCTCCAACTACTCTCACATTAGCTTCAAGCAAGCAAAAAAATCAAGCAGCCATATAAAGTTGGTGAAGCAGAGGTTGTCACCTGGTTGTGGTCCTCCACGGGAAAGTATGAGTACATGCTAATTGGCCATAGTGAGCCGGCACTATGATCAATGGTTTGGCCTGGAAACTTGCCATACACTTGGATGTATGATCCTTCAGAGACCCTGTCATAGTTTTCTGATATCTGCAAACATCTGGACCGGCATTGTCCAAAAATGTGTTGAAAAACAAGCTTTCTGTCATGTACACAGGCCATAATCTGCCAAAACTGCTGTGGAGTATCAAAGCTTTTCTTTCTTTTTACTATTCTTGTACGCAACAGTACGAGGTATCTGAGAACCCTCTGGGCCAAAATTGTGTCAAAAAATTGCCATGGTGATAATCTTGTCCTGTCAACTGAATTTCAACAATTGCCAAGTCAATCATTTTCTCAATCCATTCGTGTACAAGCTGTAGCTCGACATATCGCCTAGCCTGTCTGTGCTCAGCTATTATACAGCCCAGGGGACTGAAAAAGCATTTCGCCAGGAAAGAACTGGCCAGGCACTGGTAATATGCAAGTTTGAGAAAGCACGAAGGTAGGCCATGCCAACCATCGCATGCTTTCTGTGAAAGCTCCGTGCTGAGTACATTTTCAACTCACTACTTGATATGTTGCTAGCTCTTGGATATGTAGCAGTACAATTAAGAAATGTAAATAGGTTACAAGCTGCACTGTGTGGGCGCCTTCATAGAGAGTCACGCGATTGTACGGAGTACTGAAGCAGATATTCATGAGTGGTGTAAGAATCGCACATCATAGCCGACACACTTAATAGTTCCTGTTCGATCGTAAAGAAAAAATGTTGTGCTCTTGTCGGTACTCTCCTTCGAAACCAAAATGCCAACGAGCATCACCTGAATATTGAGGAATATTGAATGAGTATCCCAGCTAAATTTTTCCCTTTGATCTACTGTTCCGGTGAAATGCTGTGCTTCGGCTACTGTAGAGTGTTTATTGGAGCGTACTATCTTCACAGGTTGTGAGTCAACGAGGACATCCTCCCTACCCTGCGCTTGGGCTTCTTGCTGAGCCTGTAATATCACCGAACATTGAAGATTTCTACTTTACATCCAAAAGATATGCTATCGTGATAACATATTTAGAAAACTACCTTGACCAATTGATAAATGGTAAGAGCGCGAACTGTATCGGGCTGCGAGCCATCATCCAACGCACTTCTCTACAGCGCATGTTGAGTATTATAAGGCCATGGTTAAAATCGCTGCAACACTTGGTCTGTGAACTACAAGCTTCAACAGTGCAAACTGCCGTAATACCTGCCCAGCGGTCTCCGTCCTGCACAACGTCACGAGTAATGAGGCATCTAGAATTACGTAGTTACCATGCTGTGATTTCTTCTTTAATGCAAGCTTAGGTAGAGGTATGAGAACTGCTAGGAACTAGGAAGATGAATCGTACTGCTTCATGAACCCACCTCCCGCGAACTGTGAAGGCGAGATATGGAAGTCCATAGTGAATAAGAGCTACAAAAAATGAGAGAATAGGCCACGAATATTGAGAAAACGTTATCGAGCCTCCAAGTTCGATATCGACAACTGTGTCAGCCACTTTCAAGTTCTTAGGCACCGGCGAGTACGTATTCCGTGAATCCAACGACAGCTAACAAGCTGGCTCGGAGTTCAACAAGGACATGAAGACCCCACAAAGAGTATGGTTTTGTGGGGCCTGCTTCGAAGCGCTTCTCCCCAGGACTATGCATGTCAAATTTGAATTTGTACGCACGATGAGCGTGTCCTTAAATTCATATACCAATACAGCTCCTACGTAAATTTGTGTGGACGAAAGGCAATCGAAAATACAATCGCAAAAGAAGTGCATGAATTCGTGTCATTCAAAGCCAGCATGCGGATATGTTTGCAAGAGTGTAAGTAAATCTACTCATACAACAAGTGAATGAGGGCTGTGCGTTTTGGGACGACACAAAATCATCGATGCACTTCACAAAAAGCGTTTTTACTTGCAATCAGTTAGTGTCTATGACTGTTCTTAGAGACGCGCACTAACTCGGGACAGATTGAACAAAAATTAAATCGCTGTCCCAGCAAACTATTGAATAGAAGTGAGAACAATTGAAAATTTCCCTTTCTCTATACGGCCAGCTTTACAGCAGAATTCAGAGGTACAAGAATCTTGCGAATCGATTCGATTACAGGAGCCATATCTCCATGCACTTCCTCCGCGCGAACCTCTTCTGCCAGATTGTAAGTTTGCGAGCAAGCTTCTCGGAGTTTGTTTTCTAATAGCTGAAAATCTTGGAACCACGGAGAGCCCTGTATTTCAACGGGGTGTCCTTAGAAGACAACAGAATCAAGTTGTGGCCAATGGAGAAATAAGTGAGCCACAGTGAAGTCATTCAGCACAATTACGTATCTGTCTACTGACTGTGTGGTTGTCAACTTGATACTTAAACTGCTAAGCCAGAGCAGTCTAGTCGTACATACCATGAGCTGTGCAGCCTTGGCATGGACAACACTCTCCTTAGCAGCGGCAACATCTGCAAGCATTGCCCCACGAGTTCGGAGACCTTCTAGAAGCCTTTGTAGGCGCTCCTGCCGAGAGTCAGCTGCAACTGCAAGTGCTCCTAGGTTCTGATACCTCTGAAGTTCTACCTCTAGAACTTGAAGAGACTTTGATATTGATTCAGCCTCTGCATCAAGCTTGCCTTCGAGGTGATCTACCTTGACAAGCTCTTCCTTACGTGCTGTCAACTCCTCTTGTAGCTTTGCCTGAACAAGAAAGCAAGTCTGACCTCACTATTCAACCCACAAAACCACAGAAACTAGTTTACCGTTGAAACTACTAGCAAATAGCACTAGATCACACTGTCACTGCAGAGGTTGTATGAATGTAAAATCAGCTGTGCTCAGAATTGGTGACAAGAAACCCTTCCATTCCCTCAACTTTTTTGGGTCAAACACAGGATGATTCATCCAGGAGTTGAAACTTCTGGAGCACTTAACAAGTGGAGTTTTGGCAATCTGAACTCGTAGTGCATGATGACTAAGTAAGCATAGACTCTTCCATGAAGAGAAAATCTGTCTTGAAATTTTGTTTTGAAGAGTGCATTTGCATAATACACAGCAAGTGGACGATTTCTATTCATGTTCATCCGTAAATTGGTGTATTGGTGAGGTGTTGGCAATGTGACAGCAAGAGAGAGAAGTGCTTGCTCTCTTGTAATTTTTATTAAAGATTAGTCTCAAGTCATCCCAAGTGACAGCTCTGTGAAAAAGACCCGATGGAATGCTGTCCCAGGGCGAACAGGCATACATTTGATGCTAAAGAGGCAGCATTTTCAGTGTGCTTGGATGTAAGGGCATTCTGAAGCTGGGACAGATCGATAGTGCTGGAAGCCCTGCCCTTGCTGGTGGCAAGAAGCTTTTTTGTAGCAGTCACCTCTTCTTGAATGCGTTCTTTGGTTGAGCTGATTGAGTTCTCGAGACTTGATCGCATACTGTTCGCATTTTCCATGTAGGCTTGCATCTCTGCTTCCTTGGCAAGTAAACCCTGGAATTTTTCATAGTTTTCATCCCTGCAGGATGCAACATCACATGTAAGGACCAACCTGACAATTCCCATTTCAAAGAGGGCTTTGACACAAGTATAGCCTTGTCCCAGTAACCGTTAAACTGTTCCAGACTTCTGTAATTATGATCACACTTTGCTGTACTGGCACTGCCACTCGGCGCCTTGACTACTGAATCTTCTTTTTCCCTGATGTTTGTTGACAGTTCTCTGACAGTTGTCTTGAGTGTTTCAAGAGCAGTTGTTTCACGTTGAGCCTCAGCTTGGGCAGTCACCACAGCTGACTTTGCGTCTTGCAGCTTCTCCTTCTCATCTTGGATGTGCACGCGCTCAGCCTGGAGTTTACGTAAAGCTGTTTGAACTGCCAAAGCCTCCTGTTTCACATGATTCTTGGAAATAGTTGCTTGAGCCTCGTGAATTTCTTTTGTTACGTCTTCAATCACTGTATCCAGTCGCGACAATTCTGATCTCCATTGCGACACCTGGAATACGGTCTTAATGTCTGTGGAGTACGAGTCTGTGAAAGATAAACCACAGGATTCGTGAAGCTATGTCGAGACATGTGGTCGCTCATAACTCCTGGCATCCCATTATTACCCGTTCGACAAGCCAACACCAGATTGATTATGCATATAAGATTATCAATTACAATCTGTAGTGCCATATAAAAAGAACCCGTGATCGTATCGTCCACAAGGCACCAACGAATGGGAGTCAACCTCGGCTTGTGCTGCAACGTAGGCATTCCGTTCCTCTGGACGCATAGAATTGATATGGGTTTCTAACTCCATTTCCAAAGGTTCCAGTTCTGTGGTCAATGTCTCTCCTTCCGTTTCGGCGTTAAGCCGAGCGGATGTTACAGCTTGCAGTCTACCGTTGAGCTGCGCAGCCTCTTCCTGAATCAAAGGACTATTGATGTTGCACTCAAAAATATGCCGCGATGGTTGGTAAGCAGCTTTAGAAAGTTTTCGAATATCTGTGTGAGTTAAGGTTCGCACGTTTGCTTCCTGAAGAGAGTCAATGATGTCAACAGTCGAGGATTGCATTGTAGCTTTTTGAATAATCATGTTGTAATGGCGGAGTTCTGCTTCTGTTGTTGTCACTTCTTGAATAAGTTCATTAAGTCTCGACTGCATTTGCAGTTGGCGTGACCTATTTTTCTCGATTCGCTGCAGCTCTTCGCGCATGTTTTCGTTGGACTCTGCAACCTGAGCCATCTTTTCGCTGAGTTTGCCATAAAAATACTGTGCATCCTGAATCTGACGCCCATATTGAGCGTTTGATTTTGCACCAACTAACCCCTGCTGTGTTAAAGGGCGCGCTGTAACAGCTGGTGCTGTTACAGATGCTGTTCCAGGCCTGTTCCCCGTGCCCGGTCGGGTAAAACCAGTACCTAACCTGCCTGCAGAAAGTTCGAGGGCACTTGCCCTACCTAGTTCATACAACTGCATACGAGTAGAATGTGTGACGTCTACTACCATGATGAGCCTGTGTCTCTCTGAGCTGACCAACAGGGGGCCTTGAGGCTGTGCCGAGACGTATCGTACTATCCATTGCAGTAAAACACTCCGACTTAATTATATCTCGAATTTATTTTGAGCGATGCAAGGCTCTGTTCAAGTGAAAATCTTAACACATGATCAGATGCAGCACATTATTGTGCCGTGGACGACAGAATGGCGGTAAGAGTTTTACAGAATTGTTCTATATATATCTGCACTGTGGCAAATAAAAAGTGAAGCACAATCGGTGGTGGATTGTCTCATGTCCAACACTAAGATAAACGGCTGAACTCTTGCTTTGTCTCCAAAATCTGCATGCGTCTTTCACACGTGATACCTTGTTGAATTGTTATGCACTAAACCTGTTTCCCAGGTCTGTTTCTTATCCTGTGAAGTGGCTCCAGAGGTTCGCACATCAAAGGAATGTATCGGAGAGATTGAACTACTCGGCCGAGCTCGGGCCCTGGTACGCGTGCATGCAATAACTGAACTCCCGCGCGCGGTGTCCAAGTTGGTAACTCTGCCATCTCGAGATATCTCGAGATACTTCGTGCATGTTCGATAAAATAATGGCTCTCCAGAAGCACGAATCCGTCGATAAAAGATTAAACAGGTTTTTCTGCGACTTGAGAAGCAATACTATGTGTGGCATACGCGTTTAAACTCGCTGTTACTCTAGGTGACCTTATCGTGCGATGCATCGCGATGGGTGCAACAATATTCACAAATCTCTGATGTCGGATCCAAATCTGAAAGTTTTACAATGGAGACACTTTACTCCGTGGACACACCGCTACTCTTTCCCCAGAAGTCATCATCATCTGTCTACAAAGGAGAATTGCCAGCTCCTGCTGCGATATGTGATTTTGTGGATTTCATCGGCCAAGAGAAACAGTAACTTCCACAGCTAAAAAAGGGATTGCTCCAAGCTGTGAAGAGCAATCAGAAGAGCAATCAGAGGCACAATGGGCCTTGAGGCTTTGCAAGAAAAGAATGGCACACACTTTCTCATGTACTTCCTCGAATTTTTGATTCAGACATCCCAATTGCAGGCATGCCAGTGTCAGTGTATGTAATTTTAAAATCATATTTGCTTGGTTGCTCTTTCTGTTTGAGGGTAACTAACTTTTGAGAACATAGGTATTACTATAACCATAATTTTGAAATATATTCTTGAATCAGATTGACAAGAACGCACATGGACTGCCATCTCGGTTTTAGAAATATATAGTCGCACAGTCATACATGGATACATTACATACCCAACAATGTTTACTTCACAACTAATGAAGTTACCACACATCACAAGTATTCCGTTCCCAACATGGACATGACACTGTTTTTCTGTACTAGCTCGAGCTACTGGACGATAAAAATACTTCATTACATACTTGAATCAGTACCTTTAGAAATATTGAATTTATTTCCATGAGCCATACCCTCATTGCCACTGTCTGGCTAGGAATCCACGTACGATTATGTGGAAAATTGTGCCAATAGAATGTTTATAGAGATATAACTTCAAGACATTCGTGATAAGGTACCTCTGAGACAAAGGGTGACGTATGGTAACACAATTGCAAAACCTAGATACTTCGGGCTTCACAACTGATTCACAGAAGAAGCAACTTCAAGAGCAGGCATTGTCGCGCAGTAGCAACAGCTTTCAAACTCACGAAAATTCTTTCATGTAGACTTTTGATCAATGTGGTAGTCGACGACTCATATCTCGAGATAGTATGCAAGATTACTTCTGTAGACGCGTTTCCCCGAACACTCTTGCAAAGCGTACTTGAAGTTCGACCCAACTACGCTACTAGTAGATCGCACGTTGACAAACATGTAGCACTTTTTAGCTGACTGTATGCTTATACGTAGCCGTTCACCGAACACTCGAGTCTATCCTGTAGGCTCAAGCCGCGAACGATAGGTGGAATCCACAGGCAACTCTTGCACTTCCGAGATCGTACTTCAAGACCCGAACTCAATACAACGCGGTTACATAACTCCTTAAGTTGAAGATGCTGAGGTATTTTAGCACGGCCTGAGCAATTTAAACCCTGCATGGATCTGGAGGGGTGCAAAAGTGACTGCATGATTACACTTACTCTGCATATGGAACTGAGCTGTAATGTGTTATGTATAGATTTGAGCGGTCCCGAATCTGCAGTGTACTTAGCGCCGCTAAAGCACGCAACGCATTCCACCCATTTGGAAGATTCGCTGATTCTCTTGTTTCATTCACGTGACAAGTTCCAGAGCAGTAGCGATGTACCTTGGTATGCCAACCAAAGAAACGCAATACATGGCGAAAATTGCATTAAAATCACCATAGCTCCTCTGTCTTGTGCTAACTGCGCTGTTTAGTGCGTATGTGCTACTTGCAGATATGTGTAGAGTGCATATCACGTCACTTGGTGTTATGATACGTAGAAACATTACGACCAAGGATAGAGAATGATGGTGGAATATGGAATCACTACCAGTTTTACTGTGAGGATGATCGTGCTGACTGAAAAACTGGCGCGTGTATCCCAGAGATACGTGCCCATCTGGCGATGACCTTGCATGCTAGGGTCAGTATGGTGTGCACATGTGACGCGTTGCGAGAAGCCTGCAGGGATGGCTTCAGTCAGAAAAGCAACGATTTCTCACGCACTGGTGCTTGAAAGATACCCTGGTGTATCATCTGTTTTGCACAAAGGGCTCCTTTCAGTGATAGCGCAGCTGTACGTGCGGACAGTGCTCAGGGGTGCTCAGAGGTTTTACGAGAAAACAGAGAGGGTTTTATATTCACTTACCGTTGTTAAATCATGAAAGCTACACAGATAAAGCAAGTCTCCTCAGTTCCAGCGTGCCGAAAGTCCACGCTCTGCTCTGCTGCTGCTCAATCGTCCTCTAGCTCCGCTCCGCTTCTGTCCGTTAGCACGTCTAAAGTTGGAGCCTGCACCATTCAAGGCACATCGAGGAAAATTAACGAGGATAGACTGGATTATCAGGTGTTGCAACTGAAGTTCGCTACATTGGTGTTTTAGAACTGCACATGTTGTGCAATTTGAAACCACGGGAGTGTGTGCATCAATTTTGTTTTGCATTCTGTCCTCAAGAGCTTCAAGATGGCTTAATTATTTGTTCGCTTTTTTTCTTTGGTGAAAATAATGTCACGATTCGCCCTGGTTGCAGATACCTGGTTTGAGCCAGGACGGGTCCATCGGTGCCTTCCTTGCAGTATTTGATGGTCATGGTGGAACAGCCACATCTGCATGGCTGGAAGATAACATGTACTTTGAAGTTTTGGATAAATGGAGTGGCGGAAACGCTCCATTGAAGTTCATGGACCAGGCGTTTAGGACTGCAGATTCGAAGCTGCTAGCACCGGGAGGGTTTATGGGCATGGGGGAGCGAGGAGTAGGAGGATCCAAATGCGGTTCGACGGCTGCGATTGCATGTGTTTACCAGGTATTTTCATACTCACGCGTGCTCATGGGAACGTAGACCAAGGTAAAGGTCAGGCGCATTCTACCAACCACCTGGTCTACAGACGGCAGACGGCCCAAAGCTACTAGCCTCAAACGTCGGCGATGCGCGAATACTCCTGAGCCGAGGAGGGAAGGCAGAGCAACTCAGCGTGGATCATGTTCCTGACGACGAAGACGAGAGAAAGCGTATCGAGGCACAGAATCCAAACCCGAAAATGCCTTTGGTATGTGACTACCGCATGTGACTAACGTATGACCCGGGATTTATAAGCCTCCATATCGATAACACACGCTCAGCTACCTCGCATGAAATTGTGACAAACTCGCTCGTCAGCGTTGAGCCTGTGCTGTGTCACAGGTGAGGTATGTTGGGGAGACATGGCGTGTCGGAGGCCTGCTAGCTCTTTCTAGAGCCTTCGGAGATGCGTATATGAAAGGTTCCCTGCAATTCGAGGGTATATCAAGTGGAGCTGATGACTACTCTGCAGGTTTTGGTGTTGTTGCAGAACCCAGTCAAGAGCTTGTGGACCTCAGTGCACGGGATTCTTGGGTAGGTCACAACTGAGCTACAAGACTGGTAACCTTTGTTGCAGTAATTGTTATCATATTGAATCTACTCAGTTGCAAAACAACAATACTCATATGCAAGTCAGCTCTGCATAAGCACAGTTGTACATGTGATTTGCTTGATCAAGAGTATGTTTTTTTTGGGATCTTGTGTGGTAAGACAGAAATGGCTTAATATTGCTACCTTTTGGAAAGATTGAAGTCTAGTGAGATGTCTGATCAGCTCCATAGTACTAGAAAATAAGTCCCCCCTTATATCCCTGACATTTATTAAGGTTAGCGTTGTATGGATACTGCACCAGGTGTCAAGTTTAGCATTTACTGTGCTGGATAAGAGGTGACCACTATGAGGCAATTTGGAACAAAATTGCACTACCTATTAGCACTTGATCGAGTAGCTTGGCTGTCGGGACGGGCATGGAACAACAATTTACACTCAAGTTTAGATTTTTTTGCAGATGTAAGTTTATTAATTAATTTGATTAATTAAATGAGAGAGATATTTCAAGGTGGACAGAATTCTGTGGGACGTTCTTTGGTGGTTACAGGTTGTTGTATGCTCTGATGGACTATTTGCAAATGAAAATCGAGGTGGTGGAGGAGGTGCGCTGCCCACACAGAAATATTATACTTGACATTTCTGATTTGAGGGTGAACGTTTTGAAGAGCGATGCTTGATCTAGTATCCAGTATTCCTGTTTGTAATTGAAGCAGCAGCTCTCATGGGAGAGTGAAGATCGTTGCTGCAGATAATATCCGATTGCTGTTACTTTCAGAGCACCTGGCCATCCAATGTGGGTAAAATTCTGAAGCAGAGTACAGTTACAAGTTTGCAATTTTAAGATTTGATCCTGGAATTCATTGTGCAGGCTTGACCAACCAGCAGATAATAGACATCTGTGAGGCCTCCGGGGGTGCTGACCCAGATGCTGTAGCCCAGCAGCTCTGCAGTGCTGCGCAAAGTGCTGGAAGCACTGACGATGTCACAGTTGTTATTATGAAGCTGAAAGACTAAACCATCCAGCTTTTGCATGCCATTGTGGAAGTTGCCTGTTTAGGTTTTGCGCATCGAATTTTCCCATGTAGCTCAATTCAACGATTTTACGCGTTAATTAGTGACCGGTCTAGCAAGTAAATGTGTACAGCTCTTGCCACAGTTTACTATCGCGATTTATGACTATTTGTTTCGGGTCATTGTGTTATGCTCTTGTTCAACATGTGACTGCTTCAGCTTGTTAATGTAAACTTGAATGCATGAGCATTGCAGTCGCCTGGACTGGAAACCAGCGAAGACGCTAACACGTTTAACATCGACGGCAAGCCTGCCAGGTTCAACCAATGCCTTCAGTTTAATATAACGTGTGATGTTCGATCCATCACAGGGCCGCAATTGCGTTTCTGAAATACAGGGTGTCCATGCGCTCTATATCGCGGTCAGGAAGGCGGGTTAAGACCACTGCGTGATGGTTTTTGTAATGCAATGACACAAGTCGTTCAAACATTAGACACATAGTAACTGCACAGCCTCGACCCCACCTTTCGTTATGTGCGGATACTGAGGTGGATTTGACGAAAGTTGTACCCGAATCTCAATCTAATCGATTCAAAGAAGTCATAATGACAACATTTGAAGAGTAGATGTATGATGCCGGGTTGTAGACGCACGTTGGTGCAGACCACCTGAACAAGAATCTTTTATCGCAGCGAATTTACGCACCCATTTCGATGTCCTTTCTAGAGCCTCAAAGAAATGAAACCGCTGGTAATGGTACGCATCTTAATGGTTTGTGAGGTCTGAGATACTGCTTTCCTGGCTGAAGCTAAGACATGTAGCAATTCTTCAGGAACAGCGAGCTTCTTTGACACACTTACAGATACCAGACCAGATGATAATAATCGAGAATGGGATTCTGAGCGAGTTGAAGAGCATCCAGGAAACTCTTCTGGGTGGTTAAGCGCGCCGGTGACGTTCTCCCATCCCGGGGTACAATCCAACACAGGGAGCGAATACTACCCTGTGAAAGCTCAGCCCCCAGCTACAGGCAGTTCAAGTGCACCATTCGGTTCTTCTTCTACTTTCGACATGCAATCCGCAGTATGCGTGAATTCTGATGAACGAAACGGATTTGGCGGGCTTTCATCCTTGCCCAACAGCCTTCCAGCAAATGGGACATATAACTCTATCCCGAACCATAGAAATACCAGTAAAGAATCGCAATACTCTCCTGTCCAAGGCTCCGATGTGCGAGCAGATACGTATACCAGCCATCAGTATCCTCTGCCACCTAGACTCGCCCATCCGAGTGCGCCTGATGTGTCAACATCAGCTACACTTGAGCCGAAGCCGATCAACGGTGAGTTATTAGATGATCCGCATCCGGGTCGCACACATCTCGGGTCCCAGATCTCATCCCTTGTAAGCGGCGAAAAGACTCGGAACACGTTCCACAGATTCGTACCTGCGGCAAAGTGGCTTGTAGCTGGAGCTGGGAAGGCAGTATCGTTCGTTGCTGGGCAGGATGACAGTCGAGGTGCGCTACGAGCTTCTAACTGCCTGAGCGACAGCTGCTGAATGTTGACTTTTTTGATAGCGCCAGACCACAACGGTGTTCGTTCGGAGTCGCAGGCAACCACACTCATCCTGATGAAGCTGATTCCCTCCCATCATCTCCAGAATCCCCACAGACAACTCAACCATTTTCCAGCACATCCCCTCCCCCGTTACTCAAACCACCACCTGCTACTGCCACTTTGAGGCAGACTCCCACCACCCCTATGCATCCCCCCAACCCACATAGCTTCTACTCAAGCATGCCCTCTACAGCAGCAGGACTCCCTCTCCCACCGTCCCAACGACTACCCCTACCTTTGCCACCCGC
>JAULKQ010069935.1:0-20769 GCA_032356285.1 Smithsoniella earleae | reverse complement strand
TTAGCATACAGCCCATCTCAAGGTGTGGCCTGAGACGTTCACACTGGAATTACTAGCTCCGGTTCATTGTTACGACCTGTGACTACTAACCCGACATATCTTGGCTAAGATAGCTATATCCAGGTAAGGGAAGTACCCTTTGGTAGGACCTTATTACTAACACATCAAGAGCAAATCAAAAGTGTCTGCATGAGTGGTTACCAGGGGCCCGGCAATCGGCCAGGCCTCTGTGGAATTCGGGTCTGAGTCGGCTCCTATTTATAGGAGTGCCACGGGGGTTGTGCACAGATCGAACCGGTCTACTGATGTACTGCTATTCGGGTTTCACAACGGTGACCATGTATTATTAAGTATGATTTATTCTCTCTCGTGAATCCGTCGAAGAACCCATTTGTAATGTAAAATTCATTTGCTTTGGAGCCTGCAGGAGAGGAGGACAGCGAGAGCAGCGTAGATGCAGATGAGGGTGCGTTCGACACTGTCATCGTATCCTTAGACATCAGCAGTGATGGGTACATGCAATCCGAGCTGCTGTCGTGCTTCTGCCTGGGCATGGTCTCACAGGTGACGAAGGGGTTTGAGGTCCCCAGCAGCCCTAACCAGAAGCGGAATGTCAGGCTGTACAACCAGGATCATCTCCTGGCGTGCCTGGGCTCGTACGCTCCCCCCCCACCAGTACCATCACATCTTCAGCCAGATAAAACAGGTCGTTGAACAGCGATGTTATCTTGCCGGTAATTTGACTGGGTTGCTGATCGAGTTGGCCCGGTATGCAGTGACAATCAGCTGTACCTCGTCCAGCCGAGCTCTGTGGCTGCTGTCCACTGCAACGGCGCCGCAGAGACGCTGCTGCGGTCCTCCTCGACGTCTCTGAACCTCCAGGAGGCCACCAGGGCAATCAGTGAGAGCTTCCTTGACGCCGCCGAAGCGAAGTGGAGCGGCCAGGACTTTGGCCTGACGTCCCCCAGCAGCGTCAGGACCGCCATGCTGGCCTACAGCCTACTGAAGCATGTTCCAGAACGTTCTGAGTTCATGCTGCTCGACACCCAGTGGCCGGAGCGTATCAACCAGGCCAAAACCGAGTACCGGTCATCCCGCTCTGCACTCAGGTGCTCCCACACCTCCTTGGCTTTCAAACCAGCAGCCGAACCCTGTATCCTCTCCAACGCTGAGCTTACATTCCACATGCTCCTGTACAATTGAACCAAACCAAGTCACTGTGATTCCCCTTTGTCAGGCACCTGGCACCCTCAACTCACACACGGGCTGTCAAGATAGACTGCAACTGCGGCTTGCTTCTGACACCTGACCGCCAGGGGGAAGCATCCTGTTAGAGACCGTACGCAACACATGAAACACTGCTGTCAGCTGAGGGCTGTCGAGGAAAGAACGCCTTCATTTGCAGTTCGTTCTTTCATCAAAGTTAAGAACAGCTGAACTTAACTGAGGGCAGTTTGCTGAACTGTGCTCCTTTGGGGCAGGGACTCGGCGAAGGTGCATTGGGATTGCAGGGAATCAGCAGCAGCTTTACGATACGAGTGGGTTCTTCACGAGAGAGAGTATACTTAATTATATATGGTCATTGCAGTGAAAAGCCGACTAGGTGTACATCAGGAGACCGATCTGTGCACAACCCCCGTGGCTCTCCTATAAATAGGAGCCGACTCAAACCCGAATTGAAACCACAGAGAGGCCTGGCCGATTGCCAGGCCCCTGGTAACCACTCATGCAAATGCTAAGATACGACAGGTTAGTCACAGGTTGAATACACGGATTGAAATCATCTGAAGATAATGATATCGCAGGCCTTGGGCTATTCGACGCACTAGGAATATCCAAGGGCTAACTCGTCGCACATACAACGAAGATTACGTTTGAGCGTAATTGGTAAGTAACTCAGATAGTGCTTGCACTCAATTCGGTGGCATGGTTGGGCCGCTTGGGGTGATGCGGTAGCCGTTCAATGTTCAGGCGTCACGATTTTACGCGGCCATTAAGACGCACCCCCGTTTACACCCAAGTACTCGCTGTAATCACCTCTGTGTGGCGTGAGTGTGGGATTGCCGACCTTGGAGTGGGTCTAATCGGCGGTGAAATGGTCTAATTTTGATCAGCTCGGGATGCTCAGCAGATTCTGCGTTCAAAAACTCAAACCACAACATCCTAATCTTTGATGTGGTGCCATCAACGTCCCCTCGAATAATTTGGCAACCGTATTTTCCATCACAGCAGGGAGAGCGCGTCGTGATGGGGTAATTGTCGAAATACCCCGGCCCCAGAGTATGGGTCACGTCACAAGAACTTTATTTAAGGTATGGGCTCTTCAAGTTAGGTATTGTAAGAATAGTTAAATATATGTGGTAAGGCGATTTAGTGAAACCCAGATAGCAGAAGACCGCCAGGAACCCAGGCTGTGCACAACCCTCGCGGCACTCCTTTAAGTAGGAGACGACACAAACCTGAATTGAAGCCACAGAGAGGCCTGGCCTACTGCCAGGCCCCTGGTAACCACTCACGCAAAGGCTTATGGTCTGCCCTTGATATCTGCAACTTATATCGGGATAGTAACTGGCCGTAACGCTTCAACTTTTAGCTGTGGCACACCTAGCCCCCAGTATAGCAGACTCACATACCACAAAACCTGCAAATGATAAGCCAGAGTGATCAGCCCCAAACAGTTGGGAGAGGCGAGACTTGGGATAACGTTTCTGGGCAATTGTCTATGATTTCCTACAGCCACAAGTTGCCATGTGGCACTGGCTGCTTATCTAGTGGTGAAATTAGGCGATTGCTTTCATCTTGGCGAAATGGGATGCTGGGCTGTCTGGTGAAGTATGGTAGTTTCTGCAAAGCTCGTCGTTTGTTCTAGCAGGCAAGGGCCTCACGGTTGGGATGGTGGTTGAGGGCACTCTGGGGTGACATTTACAATTCACCTTGGTGTTGTAATGAGACCTGAAGCGCGCAGGAGTGCTGAGCAGCAAGTAACCAGGATGACAAGGAAGGCAGGCTTTCAGGACGGCCCTGTTGCCACGGCGATGAGTATGAGGGCGAAAGCGCGGCAGCTGCGCAAGAAGGCGCACGACATCAAGTCGTCTGTCAGCAGCAGTGATGTCATGTCAACTGTGAAGGTTCTGGAACAGTGTGGCGCTCTGGCAAGGCGTTTGGGCACGGCTGCTGCTGCGCGTGATGGCCGGGACTGGTACAAGCTGCATACGCTAGGCCTCATCGCTCGGGATATCCGGTTTGAGAACGAGCTTTGGCTGGCAATGATCCTGGAGCACCCAGCTGTTGTGGTGTGACCCCCTTCTGCCCAAAGCTCGATTGTTTTAGTTTCCATGTGGAAGGACTGTCACCTGGGTAAGCAATGTGAGGACGAAACATTTTGGGATACAAAATCGAACAAGCAAAAATCCGTACCTGATAGTATCGTATGTTGCAACGTAACCAGTTGCGCTTGAATTGACAGGACAATGCAGTGGACAATGCCCCTACTGCTGACTTTGTCGATCAGTGCACCAAGTTGTCAGTTTTATTGCCGTTGGGTTCATGAAGGCGCGCCTGTATGCAGGGAGTCAAGCCCAGTACGCTGGCTGGGCTGCTTTGCGCGCTTACCACACCGTTCCAGGTGTCGAGGCCTGAAGTTTCGGCGACCTTGGAACCGTCTGAAGAGCTGCAAGAGCTTGTAGAGGAGCTTTCTGCTGATGCCACGAGGCTCTCGAGATTGCAAGCCCAATACGGGGTAGTTTGTCCAATCGAAATTGACCTAAGGTTCGTTTACCATCCCCGAGTTTCGTTCAGTGACAGTAACGGGTTGGTTATAAGTTTTCTTGTACAATGCGTGTGGAAAATACGGTTCACGCCCGAGAAGATGAATCGAATTTGCCGTGTAGAATGGCCGGTACTATTGAAGCGTGGACTTGGAAGGTGGAGTGGAGCGAGCTCAAAAAATCTTGCGACTTGGACGATGGAGATATCGCAAGACTTCTCTGCCGAGTGGCTGATTTGCTTCGCCAGGTGGCAAATGCTACTGGTGTGGACGAAAGGCTTCAGACAACAGCTCGTTCTGCATATAGACGCATTTATAGGCAACCAATATCTGAATTACTTGGAGTTTGACACCAAGACTATCTGGATCTAGTATATTGTCTCGATTGTATGCATCTAGTACCGATGTTGAAACAGAATTTCAGAGTTCGCCGCTCGTCGGGATCAAGTACCGTGGCACATATATACTGCTGACGGCTTGCTTTTACGTGAACTTGATTTCTTCTTGCTATTTTTCAGCTCTGTGTAATGATTTGTGCATGTAACGGATCAAGAATTCAAGTCAATGTTGATGAGCTTAATCGATTCACCCCCCTAGTTGCAACAGCAGTTTTAAGTAGTAATCGAGATTGTATGAGCGCAACACTACCTGAAGTTGAGTTTGTTGCATCAGCAATAAGTGTGTGCCCAAACTTGGAGTGAAATTCAGAGAATACACCAACCTCGTCTTCCCTGCATCATGTCTCCAGGATAGAAATGCACCAATTTAGCTAACCGCTAATTCCTACTTTTTTACTGAAACTTGGATTGGAGTCGAGTTGTTGAGTGTAAAAAGTACTCGCGCATTTTTCACGTCCCCGCATTTACATAAATGCATTACAATATCGAATCTGAACTCGTGTTCACTTCGGTCAGTATGATGATATTGAGGAATTGCGAATGACACTGCAACTCGAACTTAAAACCAAAAAGGCTTGAAAGAATGCTTATGAACACTTTCTGTCAACAGCTCGGTCGACATGATTGTTTCAATAAAAACGAAATTGATGGACTCTGGTTGGTAGTAACAGGCCATGAAAGACTGACTCCTTATTAAACAGGTGCCTGAAGACAGCCTGAGTGTTCTGTCATCACTTGAACTGCATATTCTGCGGCCCATTGAAAAGGGAATTCTTTACTACCTGGCTTGTCAATCCTTTTAGCTGCTCTTCAGCAAGCTTGCTACAGTCTTTTACAACTTTTGCCAGCTCATTTGAACTCTTCCCTTTGCCAGTTCCATACCTTTGTCCGTCCAACCAGCATGAGGCTTTCTCAAGCTTCAATGCTACAAATAAAACGCGAACTTAGAAATTGAACTTTGATTCTACTTTGGCGCTTAGAACAGCTGTAGCGAATCCTAATGTTCTAACCACATGTACCAAGCTGTACTCTTGTCTATCAAGACATTCTGTTTATACCGTGAGCATGTGCAGTCACTGAACGACTTCATACTCAAACAACCACCCCAATTGCGAACAATAGAAGAACGTACCCATATCTTCCAGTTGGCCCCCAATAAATGCTTCATTAGATAACAGTGGGGATGCAGACAGAGTACTTGCCCAGTACTTATTCCACAGGAGTTTAATGATTTGGGAATCTAGCGATGTCTTGAAGATTGAGACTTCCAGACTGTAATACATATCAGCATGCACACCAAAGTCCTCTATTTTACTTAACGGAATTGGCTGGTATTCTGAAGGTTGCGAATCTTTGGGCACGTAACCATCTGGGTGAGTTCTGAAAGCTCCGATGTCCACCTTCCCTGCAGAGTCGCTGGGAGTGAGATAGTTTTCTTTGTTCATTGGCTACTCGAAGTTTGATATACTAGGCGAACCAGCTCCAAGATTGGCAACGATCCGCACCAGCTGACATGGTTCTATGGGGATCTATAACAATCGCTAACCAAGGTTCTTGGTGAGTCTGATTAATCCTCTGTGTTTGGCAGTCTATTCCGGATAACCAGCAACCATAACCGGGATGCGAGTGATACCACCCCACTATATTTTCATGCCTTCCCACGGCCTGCATACGTGGTCATGGAATATAATTTTCAACTTCTGTGGCGCTACTCAATTGTATTATGAGATGCAGCTGAAAACATACTTTGGCTGTCTCGGGGTACGTGGCGAGGTATTCGTAGGCTCCCTCAGCGGCATTGACTCTGGTTTCAGTTCCTTCAACGGGAAGTGCAAATGTATCAACTATTATGAATGTGTCGTGCAGAACCTTTCCTTGCAGCATCCCCATAACCTGCACACATGCTGTTTGTCAAAGGAACGATTCTTCACTAGTTCACTCCAGTTGGACATTAATTGCACTCTGTCTGAACTGGAATAACTGTTGTCCTGACTGTGTTTTGATTCCGATGGCTTCACATGTATGTATACTGGTGAAAAACCAATTTGCTGCACACCTCCAAACGTCCACCGGATCGAGCGTGCATGATCATCTTCAGCAGGGCTAAGGCAGATATACGGACTCTGAACATGTAGCCTATTCAGTTACTCTTCTTAGTGCGAAAGTTTTATTTCAAGTTACGGGCGCACTTCTTGAAAAATTGCGGGTCTGCCCACTCAGCTGGCCTTGCACCTGTGGGGGTGCAATCAGCGGCAGAACATTTGAGGTATTCATCTGTATTTTCTACGTTGTTCTCCGTTTCCCATCGAGACTGGGCCGCACTCGAGTCCATCCTGTAACTTGTAGCAGCTGTAACAACCGTCGCATCACACCCTCGGCATAATACATAGCCACTTTTTGAGGCATCCGTAGTCTTTGATGTTCAGTACTATCATACTGATTCTTGTTGACTATTCTTGGGATTCAGTATCCGAGTATTCTCTCGATACAATCAATGTTTTTGCATATGCATGCCTGAACGAATTCTTCCTTCAGAATAAGCAATACTATAAAGTGAGGTGTACACTGTAAAGAGCAATGATTCCTTTTTTTAATTCTTCTGTCTTGTGATGTGTGTATACTATTATACGGTAGGAACACGACCATATACACGGTGTGCGGTGTTTGTGACGAGTCCTAGTCACGCCCACTGACTCTGCCGAGCATACAGGGCTGTTCTGAGCTCGTAGCTAATAAAAGTGCTTAAAGTCAAATCTTTACCAAGCTGAACTCCAGATTCCATTTTATCAGTGGTGGAGATGTTATCCAACTGCTCTGAAGTCGCTTCAAGGGCGGGCGTGAGTGCAAGGTAATTATTGGAAGCTTGGAACCCTAAATGCTGAGTTAATTCAGGCACGAAAACCCCTGTTTCTTGCTATATACTTCGATTTTAAGACTGACAAGTGTTGTGGTTCTCCGTTGGTTAGGGCCCGTTTCTCGACAGCACTGGTTTAAACTAACTCGAACTTCACCTTGACACCAGAAAGCTCTGGTAAAGGAGATTGCTTGTCCAGAACTTACATCAGCCTAGATTCGACAACTGTTTTACTACCAATAGTGACTAGCCTGGCTTTCTACGCATGCTAACCAGAAGTCAGGTTTAATTCCACATGAACCATCGCAATAGTGTCGTGAATGTATGAAGGATTTTTTGGCGACTTAAAGTACATTTATTACCTGTTGAAGTTTTTTCGTATGCTTGGGGTAGCATTTTCAGTGGTCAGAGTAATTTAAGTTTAGACAAAGCCCACTTGGAGCCACGAGTTCGAATAACCTTCCCGGCGCGGCTTCAGCAAAATGGTTCACGGTTAATGAACCAGGGATAGCTAAATTGTGCTCTTTTCCCTTGTTTATCGTATTTCAGGCGACACAGTAATAATATACTTTTTGTCCCGTACATCAGCATAGTGTGCGAGGTTTCAAATAGCACCTTCAGCATGCTTTTACAGAATATGCCATTAAAGTTAACATATTTGACGATGTATGCGTATTGGTATCGTCTGGATTATTTTTCGCATTGCCCATGGCAATTCACTTTCCTGTCCCAATTTCACGCAAGTTAAAAAACTTCCCTCTCTCTAAAGTGCAACCTTGAAAGTCCATGAGCCCAATCATGCTGGTGTTGCTGATTTGATCTGCGGACACCTGGCTTGTTTCCAGGTTGTGATGAATAATGAAGGAGATGTGGCCATACAGCACTGCGCAAATAAAACACTCGATACTCCTGATGTCGACAATACGTCGCAGCTGCCACCACGCGTTGTCGTCCAGAGCCCATCTGGAGAGCTTACGCTGGGGGAGGATTCAACAAGACTACAGCGCGAAGCAGACGTAGTGAAGGAGCATGCTGGAAACCCTGGTCCACAGCGCCCTGTGAGATGGAATCAGGACGCTCACCATCAGTACTGGTCATCGCTTTGTGCCCTACTTCACACACGAAGAAGAATGCTCGTTATACCTGTAGGTAATATCCGATTGGAGCCAGAACGTCACTCAACACCCTTCAATCACTCAATTACGCAAGCACGGCTTTGTCTCCCAGTCGCTGAGCGTTGGGTTACCTTGCAGGTGTTGATGTAGGGGCAATGCTATGGCCGGTCGTAAGTATCACCCTTCGTCACTATGATATCCACACAGGCTACTCTGAGACAATTCCTGCTTGGGCACTGTTATCGTTAAGCGCCACAAGTTTACTTCTGGATGTCTCGACCCTTTTAGCTTGCTTCCAAGACTCCGAGGTGGTACTTGGCTTGGTAATCATTGCTCATATTCCGCTCTACGTAAGTATGTTTGCTGCTAACATTTCAAAAGGTATCTGGATTGTTACCCGGCTCGTGGTCTTCTTAAGTTCACTCATGGTGTGACACTAACACCAATCTGGTGCTTTACATTGTTATAAGATGATGTAAATAGACAGGGTTTTTGTAAGATTCTTACCTTGTAATGAAGAGCGGGCTGGATTCCGTTAATGCTTTGATAAATCTGTGCAGGTTTTGGCAGTTATTCATGAGCAGTCATGGCTCGAAACTGAATACGATGGAGCCACTTCGACTAATAGCTGGTTAAGGAGAGTGACCGCATGGTGTCTTAGTAGAGAGTCTCGGCAATACAGACAGACGTTCATTGCTTCCCTTGACCGCGAGAATGGAAATGACACAGATTCAAATGCATCAGATCCTGTGACTGTATATATTGGTGCTGTTCATGATATAGGCAATCTTTCCAGCAGTCTTTCAGGGCCACTATTGAGTCCGTCATGTGACCTATCGTCACCTGGTGGGTCGATGCCTGTTGAACAACAGGAAATTATCCCCTGGACATCACCACAGAGTATTCTGGACGATGGATCTGAAGGTGAGCAATCAGAGGCAAGGTTAGGGAGCAGGAGTCAACCTGTACAATATTCTTGTTGAGCATACCTGTAGAATATGATACTTCAGAAACATAGTGCAGAACTTACTGAGAGTTCACTTTTGCTTCAGGCATTCGTTGATTGCCTGTTTTTGGATAAGTTCATAAGTTACAAGTACATGGTCCTGTAGCCACAGAAGATTCACACACAGTAGCCCGTGCAACACATGTTGTAATTCTCCTAGAAAGTGTGCCACTTTCTTTGACCATTGCTTTATCTGGTTTGTAGTATGTAAAGCATTCATGTATTAGCTCTGTTTCAACCGTAGTTCTGTATAACAGATGATTTGTTGTGAAGCTGTAGACAGTAGGCATTGAGGTACTGGGAGTGCTAGAATCCAGGAACTAGATACAGTGCATAGGTCAGGGTGGATATGGGCAACATCTCTTGTATATATGTCAAGTTGGAGCTGCATGTCATTCAGTCTTGTAATACAATGATCAAATATTTGTTATGCTGTTCCAATTCAGTAGGATTGCCGATCTTGCATTTCTGCATGGAGACCATCTCGCTTTCCACAAGGTAATGCAACACATGCCAATTATCCCTCCAAAATAGCAATATTCTATGTATATCTAATGATTTTAAGGTGAGGAAATGTCTGGTTGAATGCTTTTCACACCACACACTTCACTGAAAAATTCTTGAGCATCGCTTAAAGTGAAGTTCAGTGAAGTTACTTGTTCAAATCAACGTCATTTGAAGTCACCATAAAATTACCCCCCACTGTATGCATACCCACGTACCAGGGGCACACATGTGCATATCCTCGCGGAGGCGAAAATTCTTTGCATGATTTAAGTCAGATAATTGTGCTTCCATCAGCCCTGATGTGTACTGCTTTACATCTTTTTCGCCAAATTCATGCGGATATACTTCTTAGACATCTGCGTATTGTCCTTGTACATACATCATCTGACTGTAAGCTCAATCCATGGGATAGCACAGTTTTATATTTTCAGCTCTGTGACAACTTATTTGCTACGGTATCACATATTACGCGCGCTCGAGTTTGGACATCTGTTTGTATAAAGTACGTTTATCACCAGCGTCAGCTGTAACATCTGGTTTTGGTTCAATCCATGATGAAAGCTTCTCCCTGGTGCTTACGTATGGCAACCAGGCAATATCAGCTGTTGCACGTCTCTCGGCTTCGGCAGTAGTGACGGCCTTGGAAGCTGGAGCTTCCGGCATATACCTAGCTCGTTCTTGAAGAGAAAGCCTGCGGTCAAATGCTGGGTCTACTGTTTGGGCTCGCAGCTGGCTTATCGTTCGATCGATACTAGTAGCCATTTCCAGAGGATGCTCTGGATCAAAGTCTGGTAAAGAATCTGCATGTCATAGGCAAGATATTTTTTTGCAATAACAATTAACGAACTCTTGAAACGATTCGCATGTACCCGCTCTCACACGTTCCATCGTTGGTTGTGATCGAAAAGCAGTTGCCATACGCTTCTTGAAGCTCATGTTCTCCCAAAGTTCAACAATTACAGCACATTTACAGTAAGGAGACACTGGTATCAATTATGTTTCGTGGCTCTTGAATGGTTACTAAGGATATTCGCTCCAGGCAGACAAGCAATGACTTGTAGACAAAAGCTTCAGTGCTCTTAAACAATCTTGACCGCCTTAGTATCACACAAATAGTTTCATCCCACGGTATTACCGAGCATGATCAGGTCACAAGGGATTGATGAGCTCTTGAGGTCCCGCCTGTTTCGGTGGTAAATGGCTTCAGGGAAAAACTCGTTTAATTCCTCCAGTTCGAATTGAGTAGAGAACAAGAGACTACGGTGCAAAGTTGAATTGTTCGTAGGATTGTGGAACTGTTAAATCACAGACTACTCTTGGTCTTTCTACTGTGGCAGGTGAAAGGGATAAATGTCGGTCTAATTATACCATATCCCATGGCTGCACAAATGCAAGGTGCTGAAGATAGTGACGATGAGCTCCGTGTAGACATGTGTATTGATGGGCAGGACCATAGAGAAGAAAACGTGTGGTTGGATTTAACGGTCGTCCGTGGTATTCCTTGGCCGTACTCACGGAAATACAAGAACAAACTGGAGCCAGTGTACGACGTGAGGCCGAGACAGGGAATTTCCAACAAAAGGTTTTGCACGAAGCAGCAAGCCCATGGAAGCATCGAGCATGTAATCGGTGTTGAAGATTTGGATATATCAGGGGCAATGCAAACCCGCTCGCAGTCACAGCGAACATCAGTAAGTGTAGCACAGTCCGCTGACGAGCTAGGGCAGTTGTTAGAAGACGAAAGCGGATTATGTGCATCTCGTAGTGGTAGGTGCGTAAATAATCAAATCGTGCCGGGACATCACGAACATGGGCAAGATCATGGAAAGACAACCGGTGAAAGAAGAGCGAAGCGTTCGAGAAAACCTGCGTCTCAAAGAGCTGATGTGGGTGCAAAAGCACGTCGAAAAAGCAAAAATATTGCCACAGTCCCCTTGGATCCGGGGCGCACGCTTCTCCACGACTCAGAGCTGAGTACGACGTTAACTAGCCTTGCCCTGGACGTTAATGTGGAGGGCGTGTGTGACAATGAGGTATGTTTGTCTTCCATGATTTATTCAAGCCGACCTCTCCCTGTTTAATTGAACCTGTTTTTCCAGGAGGTGCGAAACAAGGCTGTGAGAGCCATCGAGCAGCTACAGAAGCTTTTTGTTTTAACTATTCCAAGGAACTATGAACCAGATATGTCAATCGACCCAACTGTTCACGGGCCAGCCGTGGAGCAACCAGTGAACCCGCAATCCAGTGGACAACCCGCTAGCCTTCAATGTGAGGCACTGAAAAAATTAGAAGCTGATCTTCATGCTCGAAGTAGTGAGCTAGACGCGTGTAGAGAGAGAGAAAGGTTGCTTAAAGAACAGGTCAGTAACCTCATCAAAGAGCACGGTGAGTACAAGTCCAACTTAAATATATTGAAGCAAACCACGGCCTGCATGTTTTCAACTGCGGTTTTCTCGATCTTGGGTAACGGGTCAGACAATAATTATTCAACGCTGCTGCATAGAAGCTGCCATTGAAGCTACAAAAGAAGCTGCAAAAGAAGCTGCAAAAGAAGCTGCAAAAGAAGCTGCAAAAGAAGCTGCAAAAGAAGCTGCAAAAGAAGCTGAAATGAAGAAGCAAAAGCAGATTGAGGAAGAGCAAGAAAAGAGCAAGAGGGCAGAGCAACTCCTTGAGGAAGTGCCACATCAGCCCGAGCCTGAAGCTGAGCCTAAAAAAAGTGGAGATGTGTGCATGGATGCGATGATATTGGAAGACAAAGGGAATGCTGAGAGGAACTTTGTCATGCACATAATTTCCAACTGGTTGGCACCAAAGTGGTTGCTTGCAAGCAAGTGTGGAGCTATTGAGGTATGCACATTCTCCAATTTGTTGATTTTTCATGGTTATGAAGTTGCTGGTATGCATACAAGCTTTTAGAGAAATGGCATCCCTGGTTTTGTGGTCAATTTGTTTTGGGCTATCAATGCATGACTGTATACTACTACATATTCGCTGGGGAAGAACCCCATGTGTAGGAGTACATCTGCAATGAAACAGATAGTTAGTTAGCCTTTATCCTTGTTTAGTCTCAATTTTTTCACCGGGCTGAACCATGCAATGCTTCCTACACATCACAGAACTTCTGCATTTGTATGAATCCACAGTGGATGCTAGATAACTCCTGTTGATTCATGCGTTGATTCAAAATTTCTTGCGGAATAGATTGAGAATCAAATTAACTGTGGTGAATGTCGGGTGACAGTGTTCCATGAAGTACGTTCAATCCTTTGCACGCACTCTCTATCTAGTCCATACGTTGTGTGACTGTTGCCTGCTGTAACGAATTTCCTTGCTTTGCGTTCAGATCCAAACTTCATTCACACCTCTGATGCTCCTATTGCTTGGGACATCACGGCTTGCAAGCGGATCTGGCTCAAGCACTTGCAAGTCATTTAGTTGCTTCTTTAGTCACCAGCTGCAGCTCTACAGAAACTTTTTCTTTAGAGTTGCTGTCACGGCAGTTGAAACGAGCAGAAGTGAGTTGAAAGGAGAACAGCCCTTTCAACTCCACTTGGCCTTCACCATCGAGCTCACCAGTTGCAATGCCTTATGCTTATCTAACTATGCCCCCCATAGCATGACATTCCAAATCAGTGCTTTTATTTTCTTTTTTGAATTGTATTCAAATGGAGATGGCCATGCGCGTGCTGTTTCAGTTTGCAGCATGATATCCTGGCCCAATAGTTTGTGAAGTGCGGTGCATTCAGCTCGTGTCCCTCCCAACCGTCAAGCCATTGCTTGTGCATCAGTTGTACAGCAGCTTCCTGGGACATGGATCTGTACACCATGCCTCATTATAATCTACTTGTTGCCATCATGAATATTCAACTGTACCGAAAAATAAGATTTATGTAGAAATGGTCTTTTCTTCTACCCTTGCAGCTGACAATCACAAGCACCATAGTTTGATGCAAAGCCATCTGTACAATGGCGTCCAAGCTTCCAAACTGTTCCCTAGTGAGCACCTGTGTGCAGACGAGACTTACTGGTTTCAACATGTTCTGGAAGGTTCAGTTCTGCGAAGGTTCAGACGACTTCGCAGTGAATTTTGAGCTTACATAACTTGCAGTGTCATGATTTAGCATTCAACACTCCCTTCAGCCGCGATACACTGTGTGCGTTTGAACTTTTCCCCCTCCATTTTTTTGCGGTGCTATCTTTTGAGGAAATTAACTTATCGCGTTGGTAATCTTTCTACCACTGGGGGTTGGCTGGCAGGGCTTCCAGCGTGCACTTTGGAATTCGCCAGGAATCGAACCAACGTCAGTGACATTATGATAACATGCTAGGAACCGAAAAGCGCCAAATCAATGGATTTAATTGATTGTTGAGTGGCTCACTGTGTCATGGTTTATCATTCAACACAGGTGTTAGAGCAGGACAATAATCTACGAGCGTGATACTTGATGGAGTAAGCTGTACCATCAATATCCTGTAGTACAGAAACAGTGGGGCCTGATGTTGTTGCGGACGGGAGAAGACGGGACAAGACGGGACAAGAGATCTTTTTCAATCCCTTCTTGAAAATAAGCATGCCAAAGGCGCATAATTTTGTGTTTTTGTAGTGACGTGATGGCACTGATATATAGAGCTTGGAAGGGTATCATTGGCCTCACAGTCACAGTCAACAAATGGGTCATATGGAAAGAATGTGACTTCCCGACGATCTTTTTGGGGTGATAAATCTTTCGTTTGAACTATGCTGGGCACAAAGAAACAGGGAAGTTTGAAAGACAGGATCGCACCCTACCTTTGACATTTACATTTATTGTCAAGGTATGTACTACATAGCTGCAAAGCTACTAGTGAAGTTGAATTAGCAACAGATGTCACAGCCACAGACGTCTGACTATTTCTATTTCTATGGTACCTTAGATATAGGAGGCTGCTGAAGCCCGGGTCTAGAGCCTCACTATGCCAGGCCCATGAGTGAACCCCCTGTACTGATACAAATTCATACTGACATGGTTTTTGATTGAGGCTTTCTGTAGTAGTTCTGAGTCGTTTGTGCTGGGGTATCATCACCTTGATGAGCTTTGCAGTCCATGACCTCTCTTAACCCCATCTCTTTACTTGCAATCTAGTTTCGCTAATCAGAAGCTCGCAAAGCTGAGAAATCAATGGCTCTTAGTACAATTGTGTTTCTGCATGCAGCCGAATCTCCTCTCCGACTGGATTCACAGTGACTGCACAAATTACTCCACATGAACCAGACTTGGCTTGGCTGTTATGTTGTGCTACAGTAATTTGGAGAGACCAGTGCGCAGCCTTGAAAGCAGGGTAATCAAAAAATGCATTTATTGTAGAGCATAAGACTGCCCTGAGGCGTGGCTTTATACTTTCTTTAGAAGAACAGCTGTACTGCTTGCATCACCCTTTGTGTCACCCACTTTAAGTACATTTTATCGTGTCTCATGAATAGGATGTATCTATACCCCTGCACACTTGTACTTCATGAAGCTTTTTTGTTTACACTTGCTCTGCACGTGCGTAAATTTTTCAAGTGCATCAAATTTTGTTCTGCAAGGTTGTCCCTCGCGACAATGCTGCTTTGTTGCAGTGAATTTTAGTGCTTACATTTTACAGTCTGCGATAGTATTAGATTTGGAAAGTATATCTTTTTGAAGGTTTGCAAGAGGTCTGTACGTTCATGACTGTTTTTTCTCTGGTTTTTCATGTGAGTGCCATTGCTCATGCTTGCAGGACACTTTGTTTCGATTTTGGGCGGACGATGGCAAGGTTGGCCCAGGATACCGAAAGAGAGCAAAGCAGCTCAGCCGCAGAATGTGCCCTTTGGGTTTATCATCAGTAACTCACAGATCTCAATTACTAGACACCCTGTCAGAATCACAGGAGACTCAACTTACAAACGACAAAATCGATCAAGTCCTTGATGCATTCCAGAAACCTTTGGAAGATGCTGCATATATTAGAGGGCGCCTGTGGTCTGGAGACCTTGACTTTACAACCTTTGTTAAAATGGACTGCTTTGACGATGAATGATTGTTTCCCAAGGACAATGCAGCGAACAGGCCAGAGAAAGGTTGCAGAGTCTTTGTGACACCCTTTCAGGTCTTGAACTGTGTTGGAGTCTGGGGCTGTGAAATGTATACAAGACAAACATGCAAGTGAGTGTAAAACTTGCACTGCTGCTTTCCGAGTTGATGATACTTTTCGAGATGTCAGTTCCACTCCGCTGAGATTTTTGTCTCCGCTCAGCTTTTGGTGTCATCTTGACATTGATGTTATTCGAAATGTTGCGATTGGCAGCATATATGCTTGGATACCATATGAAATTCAGAATAAGACAGCTACTAAGTCTCATTCCCCCTTATCTGATAGATCACTAATTTTTTTCTCTTTTAACAGTCCTAAATACCTCAAAAATAATTTAATTGATCAACCTGCGGAAATATACGTGCGAACAGAGCAAGAGCTTCGCCACTTGACCTAATTCTCTTAATGCATAAGATGTTCATCCCCCAGTAATACATCAAATGGACTGTAGTCAAGTCCATCATACTGGTGTCAAATAACCACTGGGCTGAAGGCGAAAGTTGCAGTGTACATGGTCCTTTTCAGGTTTAGTATCTCGTTTGTGAGCTCGGCAGTACAACGTTGACTATGAGGGAGAATCCTTCAAATTGTTATCTCGTTTGACCATTTGTCGTTGCAAGAGGTTGCCTGCAATATCCGCTCCTTTTTAGCAGGATAAATAATACATGGAGTAATGCATTTCACAAACGTGTCTAGTGTACACTTCGAATCCTATTTCTCTTGGCGAAGCACCGAATTGCTGAACTACCCACAACTCGTGCACTTGGGGACAAGAATACAAGCTTTGACGCAGTGCTTGTCACAGCAGCTGCATTGATGAAGATGCGCCTATACCCTGGACGACGCAGTCTCTGAGGGCCCCAAGCGCCTGTACCCCCCAATCTCATTGTTATCCCTCTCGCCACCCCGTCTCAACATGAAAAAGCTCCATACCTTACCCAGCGCCGCTCCAACATTCGACCTGCACCGTCATACACACATATGTCAATCCTTTCTCTACCCCCCAGCACACCGTTACACCCACCGAACACACCACACAAGCGACCCAAGATGCTGGTTATGTTCTATCAAGCAGTCCAACCGCAGCCGGTGGCACGAGTCCGTCAGCCGCAGAATCACCAAAGCTGTCGCCGCCGTGCATGAAATGGTACTCACCGCACCAACTCCAAACAGGATCATGACCTGCACACGCGTGCGCCACTTCTCCCCGACTCGTGTCCCTCCTCATACCCTGACAAGCGACTGTGCGGTACACACTAGTCCTCTCACAGGCCCGCTTCACATCCGAGCATAGCAACCCTTTCAGCCCCAAAACCCTCCACTAGATTTCCAACACACTATCAAATTGGACATGTATCTCTGTTACAGTGTACAACATCAACAGTTCGCCAGCCAGTCATTCGTAGACTGTGCCGCATAGTTCATCATATTCGAGCCGAACAACGTGAACCACCTCACAGGATGCCACACCTGGTACTTTGCAGCCACAGCAGCGTCACCACCTGCTAGAATCTGGCCAGTCATCATGCCTGGGATAGACACCAGCCCAGCCACGCACAGCATATTGATAGTGGGGGTCATGGCAGTGTATAGAACCCGCTTGTACATAGGCCTGCACAAACACTTGCTGTATACGGTACAGGATTGTCGGGGAAACAAACTGGTGACCAGGCGCAATTGCATCTAGGAGCAGGATACTTAGAGTAGAAGCACACATGACAGCTTCCCATCGTGTAGCGCCCATGGCCAGCGCCCACTCAATGCTCTGCCGCTCACTGCTGAGAACTTCCAGCATGGACTTAACGCCCACAGTGACGCCATTCAGGCCGTTGCCCAGCATCATGCCGATCAGAGGGATGACGTACTGTGGCTCATACCACGGGGACGGGTCAACCATGGCCGCCAGCATGAACACCATCCCACCAAAAGCCGGGGCAACCAGGCAAGCAGACACATCTACATGCATGCCCTGCGCACAACGGTTCTCTAGGACTGAGGCCCTTTTCAGCATGCTGGTTTGACAACTGAAAACAGTCCTCCATTTATTGCTATCTGGCACAATACTCAAGCGTATGGGCCAAAACCTCACCTTGTAGCTGAAGGACGGCCGAGAGATGGCCTCAGCGGACGCCACTAACATCATGAACACTGTGTACGCCACCACCCACTGCAGCGCGCCGCTAGAGAATATCAGCTTCAGCACTCCGCCCAGGAATGCCAGCTGGACCAGGCACCTTGCAGACGCCCAGACCAGTGGTGAAAGCAAGCCCAACTTAAACCTCCAGGACACAGCCACAGGCACCGCCAACAGGATCACGAGGTACGGCATCTTCCACAGTGGAATGTCAATAACTGGGTCATCGTTAGCCCGCATCAGCACGGCCATGGCTCTCCCTCGTGCAGCTTCTCCTTCCATCACGAAAGCAAGTTTACTACCTCACCACTGGGCAGTTCCAGCACACGTCCCCCCACACGCTTGATCTGTTCGTCGTTGTGTGAAACCCAAACCTGAAAGTCACTCCCAGACTGACACATACAGGCAACACCAGCTAACCACCCGCAATAAAAAAAAATTGATAACTTGACCACTTTTGCCATCATCCTGCTAGGCGTAGCAGGATACGAAAGATTGGTAAAAAGTTATCAGAGTGAGTCTACCACAGTGCATGCAGTACCCCACATCAACACCATTGTGACGCACCTACCCTTGTGACGCACTTTCCTGTGCTGTGTTCAATAACGGTAAAGCCCACTTAAAGAAGACGATCCCGATTACAAGTGACTATAGATGTGGTTCTGTGCTTCTATGCCACAAAAGATGGGTCTCATCGAGTGTTTCAGCTATGTGCAATCTGAACTTTTTCATAGGATAGGCGATGCTGGAGACACCAACTTGGAATGCTCTACAACCATCTTCTATGACATAAAAAGCAAGAACTAAGCCTGTAGTCACGAAAAATCAGGATCATTTTTTATTGGTGGACATTCCTGTTATTGAACTTAGCGCGCAGAAGTGCGTCACAAAACTAGGTGCACGCCACTTAGGTTCCGATACCTCACATATCAATATCTCACATGGGTACCATTGCGTTCTTTCTTCAAATCAATCAACCACCACTGTGAGTAACAAAGTTTTCGCCACCCAGCTGAGAGCTATGGCCTGGTTCCTTTTCTAACAAGGCAGCCCCTGAACAGCCTATAGTCTGCAGGGACAATGCACACTTCGAATTGGGAATCAAAACCCGCCAAACCTGCATTAGATTAAACTAGATCCTGGGATTCGGGGCGAGTTTTCTACGGGAGTACACTATGAGTGTGTATTGTAAGGCTACAATCTCGAAGAGAGATGGGTGTCGTTTACGAATGTCCCTCCCGGTTTCCCGCCGGTCACAGAACTCTCGGGATTGATTAAGATAACCTAACCACTAGCGACATTCTCTTACTTGGGTGGTAACTTTGACTTAACCGTGACAAACAACATTTGAACACGAGAACATGTTGGAAGAGCGCCAAACCCTCTCGGATGTTGTCTGAGATTGTCTGAGATTGTAGGATTAAAGAAAAATAGTAACAGAGATCATACGTCATCAGTTACATGTACTCTTGAGTGATCTCGCTCGCACCCTCAATAGAACAAAGTGCTTGTGGCCAAATTTGAATTGATGAGATTGCGAATGCAAAGCTACATGGCCCAAATGGCTATGCAACACCTCGTCTGGCGCGATTCTTGTTGGAATTACGCAAAACCTTTTGGATAGTGTTATTTGAAGTCATGTTCCTGATTGTAAGACACACTGAGGTGTGCCCGAGTAACTTCACACACATTATCATCATTCTCGTCGAGCCAATCATCTGAACACCGGCTTCGCAGTTGCGTTAAAAGCAAGAAAGTCTCAGAGAGTATGGGAATTGCTTTGCTTGCACGGTATTCAATGCCGATCAAGTAGACATGAAAGCGTAAAAAATTCGCTATAGCTCTTTTCACAGAGTGATATGATTCTGAAATAAGAGCGATTCGTGCACAGAGACAACTCGAAGAACACGGTGGCAACTTCACCATGTAAACAGCGCTATTACAGCATAAAGTATCTGCTCTATATAGCATCATACACGCACATCTCGAAATGTTGGGAATTAAACTGATCGTGTTCGTTCTGGGTGTGTGCGCCTAAATGAGAAGCAGGCCTGTCATTTCCAGAGAACTTGATTCTTTGCGTTAGTTTGACTCAGGCAAGTCTAAACTGCAGCGGTGCAGGAAGTTGTTTAACTTATGTTTCAGAATACCTTCAAAAGAAATGTTATCAATTCCACGTTCGGTGTCGCAGGACATCTGTAAGACAGCGTGCAACAGTCTAAGGAGCTACTTATCGATTCGTGTTCGATAGGAGACATGTGCATGCAAATGGAAATAAGAACTCAGCAATTCTGGATCATGGGCGCTGGAAGAAGTTGTGTTTTGAGCGCACGTGGAATGCTGAGATTTGATCTATGGATGCTGACTTTTTGTGAGGAACTGCACCCGTTCAATAACCGATAGATAGGGAAAGTTGACCGAAAGAAATGCGCATTATGTAAAAGCAACCTGTCATGAGTGAGATTGAAGGACAGACACATTCGACATGGAGCCTACGGGTGGCCCTGGGAGTGCAGAAGCAGTTGCATGCACGCTTTAGATGGTGACATATGAGCTTAGGTGTGCAGCAATGTTGAGCTGGGCGCCCTCAAAAAAACTGCCTCACTTTCAGCACCTCTCACAACCAAATCCAGATGTCACACGTAAATTCAAGCACCCCATACATAATTTCAGTATTTCTTCTTTCTATGATCACCAAGCTATGGGGGATCAGGCACACAGGGAGAGGGAACAATTAGCTGCAAAATGAGGGGTACTTTCAGCCTTTTTGTGGCATTCTCTCTGCCTGGACTGTGGCATCATGACTCGTCTGGCAATTCTTATCTGCACGGCCCATGCCTGCACGTAAAGTGTGCACGCAATTTCGTTTTCATCAGAAGGTGTTCATTAGTAT
>JAULKQ010069924.1:0-20779 GCA_032356285.1 Smithsoniella earleae | reverse complement strand
TTCCCGTGGTCAACGTGACCAATCGTCCCGACATTGCAATGCGGCTTCGTACGCTCAAACTTCGATTTCGACATCGGTTATACCCTTACCCGTTAGTGCCGTGTTGCGCCTGCGTTCCCGAGATTGGAGCGGGTGATGGGAATCGAACCCACGTAACCAGCTTGGAAGGCTGGGGCTCTACCATTGAGCTACACCCGCAGAACCTCTGAAATTCAGCTCTACGTCGTCTGACGGCTTGGTCGATGGTGGTGGAGGGGGTAGGATTCGAACCTACGTACGCTATGCGGCCAGATTTACAGTCTGGTGCCTTTAACCACTCGGCCACCCCTCCATCGCAAACGTCCCGACAGACGGTGCCTGCCGGACGGTGCTGGCAGACAGGGGACGGGACTATGGGAAAATGAAACTCCATGTCAACTGCAAACCGGTTAAAACAGCCCGGTCCGCAAGGGTTTCGGACTGATTTGCAGACAACTCAAGTGACCTGATGCCAAAACCGACGAAAAACACGCCCCGGCGCGCTGCCGGAAGCCGCCCGTTTACGCCCGATGAACCCTACTGGCTCTATGGCCTGCACCCGGTTCGCGCGGTGCTGGAAAACCCTGCGCGCAAGTTGCTGGAACTGAAGACCACGCTGAACGCCGCCCGCGCGCTGGAGGACCTGCCGCCGGGGGCGATCCGGATCGAACCCGAGGTCACCGACCGCAAGGCGATCGACCGGCTGGTGCCGGCAGATGCCGTCCACCAGGGAATCGCCGCACTCGTGAAACCCCTGCCCGACGCGAAGCTGGCCGGCTTTCTGAAGGACGACAGCGCCCGGCTGCTGGTCGTGCTCGATCAGGTCACCGACCCGCACAATGTCGGGGCGATCTTCCGCTCGGCCGCCGCGTTCGGCGCCGCGGCCGTCGTCACCACCCGGCGCCATGCGCCAAACGAAACCGCGGTTCTTGTAAAAGCGGCTGCGGGGACCTTCGAGCTTTTGCCCTATGTGCGCGTGCAGAACCTTGCGTCTGCCCTTGGCGAAATGACCGATGCGGGCATCGTCACCGTGGGCCTTGACGGGGAAGCGGACCAGAAGATCGAGGATGTGCCCCCTGCCGACCGCACGGCCATCGTCCTGGGCTCCGAAGGCAAGGGATTACGCCACCTCACCGCCGAGCTTTGCACCCATCTGGCGCGTCTCTCGATCAACCCGGCGGTGGAAAGCCTCAATGTCTCGAACGCCGCCGCCGTGGCGCTCTATGCGCTGGGCAGACGGTAATCTACGGGTAAACTGTGGCAACGAGGTTGTGGATAATTGGAAGGGCAAGGGTTTGTCTGACAACTTTATTATCTTTCTGCTGATTTCCCTTGTCATTCTGGTCTTCAGCCTGCGTCGCACGCTGCTGGGTCGTATTCGCGCCAGATATGCGGCACGGATCGATGCGCCACATATTGACTACATCAACAAATACGAACTGCCGCCCACTGTCTTGCCCCGCGTAGCGAAAACCTTTCCCGATCTCACGGAGAACGACCTGGCGCTGGTCGGACGGGGCCTGAAGAGCGATTTCCGCTGCTGCCGCCGGGCGCGCGGGACGATGCTGTCGATGCCGTCCAAGGCCGTCGACGAGGCATGGCACGAATTCCTGCTACACACGCGCGACTACCGGTCGTTCTGCGACCGGGCGTTCGGCAGGTACCTGGACCACACGCCCACCGAAGCGATGGAGTCGCCAACGAACGCCCAGGCCGGGATTCGCCGGGTGTGGCGGCATGCATGCCAGGACGAACAGATCGATCCGCGCAATCCGTACCGGCTCCCGCTGCTGTTCGGCATCGACAAGACGCTGGCGATCCCGGGCGGCATCGTCTACGCGCTCGACTGCAAGAAACTGCTGGCAGCAGGCGGCACGGTATCTTCAGCCGGCCACATTGGCTGCGGCAGCTGTAGTGGCGGTTCAGGAACGGGCGGCGACGGCTGCTCGGGCGGGGGTGACGGCGGATGCGGCGGTGGTTGCGGCGGCAGCTAGACCATGGAGACCATCGTCAAGCCGCCTGCATGCCCTGAATTCCGCGCCGGATGAAATGCAGGAAGGCAAGCCACAGGCAGACATAGGCGAAGGTATAGCCGCCCGGCACGCCGATATATCCGGCCACCACGCCGACGATGGGCAGCATGGAAAGCCAGTGGCCCGGCACCCAGGCGTCCATCCGCCAGCTGATCAACAGCGCACTCACCGCCGACACCAGCATCAGCACGGCAAAGGCCGTAACCGCCCAGGGATAGAAATACATCAGCCCGCCCAGCACCACGGCGGCGATGCCGGCGGCCGCATGGGTGAGCCCGCCCAGTTCGATCTTGCTGCCCTTCTTGGCAGGAGAGTTTGGCGCTTCTTCGGTCATGTTGCTGCTCCTTGTCTCGATGCCGGGACGTTACCAAGGTGCCGCGGTGACCGGAATGACAGACATCCCTCGTTTTCCGCCGCCGGTCGGCAACCGAAATTGAGTTGATTTGAACGCCCGCCATCCATAGGTTTGCGGCGCTTCACGACGTGGACAGAAGGCCGGTTTAGCTCAGTTGGTAGAGCAGCGGTTTTGTAAACCGAAGGTCGGGGGTTCGAATCCCTCAACCGGCACCACCTACTCCGGCTTATGCTCCCGAAGCGTAGGTCTCCAGCAGAACCTCGCAGGCGCGGACGTTCTCGTCATGAACCGCGCGCATGATACCGAGTTCGCGGGCCAGTTCGTCATCGGCGATCCGGGGCAAGATATCTCCAAGCCGCCGTTCGACCCAGGCCTGACCGCGTATCAGCAGCCGCATGCGGGCTGAAAACCCGTCAAGCGCCGCCAGTTTTTCAAGAAAGGCACCGGTACGGCCGGAGGGATCACCGTCAAGGCGCCTGATCTGGCTGAGCAGCATGCGGCAGAAGCGGCCCTCGTCGCGGCCGATCAGCTCCAGGGCACCTGCAAGTTCACGCTCGCCCTCGGCGAGTTCATCCCGCATCAGCTGCACCGCCGCCGCACCCGCACGCTCGGCTTCCAGCAATTCGTTGAGGGCAGCGATGGTTTCGTCCCGCGGCAGGAAACCCATATAGGCCGGGTCGGCCGCCCCCATCTGGCAGGGTGAGGATTCGTTTGTCACAGGCACGCTCCACGTCAACCGTGCGTGCATCCTAGCGAAACGCGAGCCGATTCACACCTCACATGGTGGGCAGAAGAGAGCCGGAAACACGGCCCGCCCCGCTCATTCGTCGCCTGGGCCCCTGTCTTTACCGGCTGTGAACAACATGCCAGCCGGCGTCCGGATGCCGTGCGACATGGGTAGCAACCCGCTCCTGCAGTGCCGTGTGGTCCAGCAGCCCGCTCTGCGCATCCACCTGCCCGATCACCGAGGCGGCGTTCACGGCCGCGGCAAGAAGCGCATCTGCGCTCGGGATACCCGCTGCGCGGTGGGCCACGAGCGTCGAGCAGAACGCATCGCCCGCCCCCGCCGTGCCCCGGGGCCTGGTGGGCAGCACAGGCTGGAAATGAAGCCGGTCCCCGTCGATCAGGTAGGCGCCGTCCCGGCCGTCGGTGACCAGCACCTCGCCCACGCCCCGGTCCGTGAGCGTGCTGGCTGCCCGGCAGAGGTCGACAGCGGCGCCATTGACCGTCAGTCCGCTGCGCAGAAGGTGCGCCTTCCTGTCCACTTCCGCCCACCGGTCGAGCATGCCGCCATGGCCCATATCCTGCCGCAGCGCCTCGAAGAAGGCCTCCGCTTCGGCCCGGTTGAGGGAAAGAATGTCGATGTAGGGCAGCGTTTCCGCGACCTCCTGCGTACGGTTGCGCAGCTGCCGGATGCCGGGATTGCAGGCGACGAAACAGCCGGCCTCCTTCGCCTTCCGGGCGAGCGGCGCGAACATTTCCGAGGACCCGTCCGACAGGCTCGAGATGTAGACGACGTCGTATCGGCCGAAATCGATGTCTTCGCAAAGCGCGGGGTCGAGCCGGGTGTTGGCGCCACGATAGATGAAGATGGCTGCGTCGTGATCGTGGGCCGAGATAATCACCGCCGAGCCGGTCGACACGTCGTCGATCTGCCCGATGAGGGATGTCCCGATCCCTTCGCCTTCGAGGCTGCGCCGGATGCGCGTGGCGTTGAGATCGTCCCCGACGGCAGCCAGCGTATCCACCTCGTGTCCCTGACGGCGGAACGACACAGCGGTGTTGGCGGCGCCGCCGCCGACAAAAATTTCAATGCTCTCGGCCTCGACTTTGCGGCCCTGCTCTACCAGCAGGAAAGCGGCTCTTTCATTGTGCAGTGAAAGTTTTTCGATATCCCCGTCGGGAATGACAGCCACCGTGTCGACCATCACCGACCCGACCGTCAGCACCCTGAGTGACATCGCCTGGACACCTGTCTGGAGGAACGTGATCTCCGCCGACCTTGCGGCCTGAGGTCCGGGTCCGCAAGAATCTTCTCCCGCAGGCCGTCTGGCACCAGGAACCGGGCGGCCGTCAAATTCCTTGCATCTCCGCGGCGTTTCGCGCATGTTGGGCCATCTCCGGGAACACTGGGCGCACAGTCAGGCGCAAGTGCACGTAAGTCGTGTGCCCCAAACCTGTGAGGAATCATCAATGAAATTTCGTCGTTCACTTGCCGCGTTTACCGAGGACCGCGCAGGCGTAACCCTGATTGAATACGGCCTGATCGGCGTGTTGATCGGCATCGCCATGATCGTCGCGCTGGAAGGTCTTGAAACCAACCTCAGCGGCATCTTCGACACCATCGGCGGCAACCTCTAGCACCGCCTGCAAGAAGCCTTCCGGCCTCTTGACCTCGTCCGGGCCCCGGCCCGGACGGGGCCTATTCGTGCGCCTTTTTGGCAATGAACCGCCAGGCGCCCACCACATCAGGCGCAGGCGGATTTTCACCATTGTCCTCGCCGCAACTGCCGAGGCACAGCAGGTAATTGGCGACCAGGCCCATGGCATAAAAGGTACGCTATGCGCCCTGTCCTCTATTACGGCTTCTCGCGCCCGACCCCGGCTTTCCGCCAGACCAACCAGAACACTAACGCCGACAGCATGCCGACCGATCCGACAAGAAGGGCGCCATGGAGAGTGGGCAAGCTTCTGTTGCCCACAAAGATGAAGAGCAGGCCGAGAATAAACCCAGCCGCTGCAACGAACCAGCCCGAGACCGGCTGGAACGGCCGCACGGCCAGATAGACCGGTAACCCTATCAGGACCGTGAACAGGAACGAGAAGGGAAAGAAGACGACAGAGCTGACGGCGATGGACTTGATGTCGTGGTCCCCGCCAAGAGGCGAAACCATTGCCAGGAGAACCGGCGGCACGCAAGCAGCCGCGAAGAGCCCCGCGGCCACCGCGACAATTTCGACCAGAATGTCGTTCCTCGTCACGGAAGCCCCCACGCCCCCTCGGCTAAGCGGTTCTCCTACCGGTAGTAGAAATCCGGGATCGGGCCGCGGTTCGGCATGACGACGACGGTTTCATCGACCTCGCGGTACCAGACCGCCTCGAACAGTTCGTCCTCGACCTCGTCCATCTGGGCGCCCAGCGCAGTGCCCTTGCGGGCATCGACATATTGCTCCGGACCGTTCATCCACAGCTCGGCAATGCCATCCCACTGATCGTAGAAGTGCTGGCGCCGTGCCGTACCGGCTTCGGTGAACGCCTCTGACTCGGGTCCGAAGAAGCCGGTCATCACGTCCATGTCGGTGCGGAAGTTGATGATGTGACCGCGCAGATTGGCGATCTGCCCGACGAGGCTTGCATAGCGCCCGGTCCAGAGAGACTTGAACTCCCTGTCGCTCATGCCCTTCGGCTTCTTGCCGAATTGCGCCAGCTTGTAGAGCTTGCGTTCGGGCCGTTCGACGGCTTTGGCCATCTTCTCTTCGACGTGGAACTGGAACGGCGAGCCGTTATAGAGCGTGTCCATGTCGCCGCCCACTTCGGCCACCAGCGGATCTTCCATCAGGCCGTCGGGCCCGGCGCGGTCGCGCGACGGCGACTTGCCCGCGAGGTAGGACTTGTGGTCGTCGAACATTAGCTGGCCCCAGCCATCCCACTGTTCGTCGAAATCTTCCGGCTCGTTCCTGGTGATGTGCGCGGCAAGTGACCCCAGCCCTTCCTCGAGCGGCCGGTTGGCACGCACGTTCAGGATATAGCCGCGGATGTTCGGCAGGCGCCGACCATAGGAATTGTGATAGCCGACGTGGCCGGTGCGGTATTCGTCGTGGGTCAGGTGCGCGGCGCGCCGGACGAACCCAAAGACCTTCAGCATGGCAAATCTCCCCGTATTGCGTGCCCAACAATAGGGCGATTGAACACCCCGGGACAATGCCCGGATTCAATGTGTTGGCAGGAAAAAGACCTTACCGGTCCAATAGGACGTCCTTGATCGCTTCGCGCTTGGCCGTGGTCACGCCGAGACCGTCGGCGAGGTAGGTTTCGAAGTCGCCGTATTTGCCCTCGATCGCGTTGTAGGCTGATCCGAGATAGTCGGGGTGCGCCGACAGCATGGTGTGGAACACCTCGAGGGATTTCATGTTGGGATAGCGCGTCTGCAGCGCATCCATGTCCCGCACCAGATATTCGTTGGTGAGGTCGAAATCGGCATAGATGGTCTCGCGCGGCACGCCCAGCACTTCCATCAGCACGGCGGCGCCAAACCCGGTGCGGTCCTTGCCTGCGGCACAATGGAACAGGAGCGGCAGGTGATCCCGTTCCGCCACGTGGTCGAGGAAGCGGGCGTAGTGCGCGGTGTGATCGAGGGCGTAGGAGCGGTAGATGTCCTTCATCGCCTGATTGACCCGTTCGGGCGCGGGATCGTCACTCTGCAGCTCGTCATAGAGAGCTGAATGCTCCCGGTCGGCGCCGATCGAAAACGGCACGACCTTTACATCCTTGCCCGGCGGCAGGCGCGACGGCGCTTCGTCACGTTCCTCGTCACGGCGGAAATCGCAGACCACCCGGATACCCAGGGTCTGGAACTGATCGAGATCGGGGTCGGTGAGCGCCGCCAGCGAGTTCGAGCGGTAGACGCGGCGCCACTTGATGCGGCCGCCGTCCACGGTTTCATATCCGCCCAGATCGCGGAAATTCGAGGCGCCTTCAAACAACACGCGCCGTTCTTCTTGCATGGTCATGTGGTCTTTCCTATCGCGGATTTATGACGGTTATACGCACTCCCGGACCACAAACAAAGATTGAGCAGCGAACCGGGCCTTGCCGCCCCGCCTTTTTTGGTGTTCGGTGCAGGTCGCGGGGGAAACCACAGGGGTCTGGTCCGGACCATGCAAGCCATTCTGGGTATCATTGTCCTGACGGGCTTCGCCTGGGCGCTGAGCGAGAACCGCAAGGTGATCCACCCCCGGCTGGTCCTCGGCGGGCTCGTGGCGCAGCTCGCGATTGCCGTCCTGCTGCTGAAGCTGCCGGTATCACAGACCATATTTTTAGGCATCAACGGTGCGGTCGATGTGCTGCAGGCCGCCACGCAGGCGGGCACCTCTTTCGTGTTCGGCTATGTCGGTGGGGCCGATGCGCCGTTCGAGAGCAGCAAGATCGGCTCGACCTTCGTGCTCGCGTTCCAGGCCCTGCCGCTGATCCTCGTCGTCAGCGCCCTGAGTGCCCTGCTCTACTACCGGCGGGTGCTGCCCGCCATCGTCGGCGGGTTCGCCTGGGCGCTTAGGCGCTCGATGGGCGTGGGCGGCCCGGTGGCGGTCGGCGTGGGCGCCAACATCTTCGTTGGCATGGTCGAAGCGCCGCTGCTGATTCGGCCCTATCTCGCGAAAATCGGTCGCGGCGAGCTGTTCATGATCATGGTGAGCGGCATGGCGACCATCGCGGGCACGGTCCTGGTGCTCTATGCGACCATGCTCGACGGCGTCGTGCCCAACGCGGCGGGGCACCTGGTAACCGCCTCGCTGATCAGCGCGCCGGCGGCCGTCATGATCGCCGCCCTGATGGTGCCCGGTGACGCCGCACCTTCCGCCGATGCCACCGACATTCCGAAATCCGAGGCCGACGGCGCCATGGATGCGATCACCCGCGGCACCGCCGACGGCATGCGGCTGCTTCTGAACGTCATCGGCATGCTGATCGTGCTGGTGGCACTCGTGAGCCTGATCGACCAGCTGATCGGCCTGTTCCCCGACGTAGGCGGCAGCGCGCTTTCCCTCTCGCGCATCACCGGCTGGGTGCTCGCGCCCGTCGCCTGGCTGATGGGTGTGCCCTGGGAAGAGGCCGCCACGGCCGGCGGCCTGCTGGGCACCAAGGTCATTCTCAACGAACTGCTCGCCTATGCCGACATGGCCGCCCTGCCCGACGGCAGCCTTTCGGCCCGTTCGGAGCTGATCATGACCTACGCGCTGTGCGGCTTCGCCAATTTCGGCAGCCTCGGCATCATGATCGGCGGGCTGGCCACAATGGCGCCTGAACGCCGCGGCGACATCATCGCGCTGGGCATGAAATCGATTGTGGCGGGCATGATCGCCACCTGCATGACCGGCGCGGTGGCCGGGCTGGTCGAAAGCCTCTAGCAGGCTTCAGGAAAAAGAAACCGCCCCGCGTCCATCCCTCTGAGGAATAGAATGGACACGGGGCGGCTGTATTGCCGTCTCCCCCGGCAATAACGTGGACGGGAGCGCTGCTAGCCGTGCGGCTTCGCCGCGGTGCGTCTCCCCTCGATATAGTCGTCGATCACTTCGTGATAATGGCGGATGCGCCGTTCCTGGCCGCTGAGGTAGACCCCCTTGAAGGCGCGGCTGCGGAAGCCGAGCTGCTGGCCCGGCGTGACCGCCATGTCCTGGTCGATGGCGAAGCCGAGGCTTTTCTCGCCATATTCGAATACGTCGTGCTCCACCTCTTCGTCCCGGTCGACGGGGCCCGCGGCGGTGAACACCGGCCCGGTCTCGCCTTCCGGCTGGCTCGCATACCACCAGTTGTCGAACACCGCCCGGGTCGGGTCGGTCGGGTGCGGGCGGGCGCGGAGGAAGTGGAAGCCGTCGGCCCACAGCGATACCGAGAAGTTCGGGAAGATGTTGTAGTGGTAGGTGTCGGTAAGCTGGTGGTCCTTCAGGTTGTCGTAATGCGTGTAGCCGTGCTTCTTGCCGTATTCACGCTTGGCCTGCTGCAGCGCTTCACGGACCTCGTAGGGGCGGTCCTTGAAGTCCTCCGGGTCGAGGCCAAAGTTCTGCAGCGTCGAGATCAGCGGCTCGCGCAGGATTTCCTGGCTCTGGTCGACCGTGTGCGACGGTGTGCCCGACTGCATCCACATGCGGTGGTGGCCGCTTTCATACAGGTCGAACTGGGTTTCGGAGTAGCTGCACTCGACCGACGTGTCCGATTCAGGATGCACCGTCGGCAGGTGATAGGATTCGTTGAAATTGTCCTGGATGACCTTCCAGTTGCACGGAATGGTCGTGGTAAGCGCCTGGTAGCGCTTCCAGTTCTGGACCTCGTAGGCCTCCCACTGGGGCACGATCTCGCCCAGATAGTCGCGCAGGGGCACGCAGTCGGGGTCCATGTTGACCCAGATGAAGCCGGCAAAGGTATCGCAGGCCACTTCCTGCAGGGTGAGCTTGCCGCACGGATCGCCCTCGGGGAAATCCTCGGGATCCTGCACATGGGTCAGCGTACCGTCGAGCTGCCAGCCCCAGCCGTGATACGGGCAGGTCAGTTCGTCGGTGAAGCCGATTTCGTTGAATACCAGCCGCGCGCCACGATGCTGACAGACATTGAAGAAAGCGCGGATCGATCCGTCGTGCTGGCGGACCATGATGATCGATTCGGGACCGACCTCTTCCATCTGGTAGTCGCCCGGTTCGGGAATCTCGTCCTCGCGGCCCAGCAGCAGCCAGACCTTGGTCCACATGTGCTCCCATTCCTGTTCAAAGAAATCCTTGGAATGATAGCGGTAGCCTTCGATCTTGTGGCCGCGCAGCGCGGGCTCGGGCGCCTTTTCCGGACGCGTGCCACGCCAGTCCTCGACCTCTTTGAGCTTGGTCGCCATTGAGTCTTCCCTCTTGTGTCTTCCTAGAAACGAACCTGAGTCGTATATGCATCTTAGTATCGGCAGTTCTGCAAAACATTCAAGGGTGCATGTAACAGAGTTTACATCTCTTTGCGCCCCGCCAACCCGGACGGGACACATTTCATGAACGACACACCAAGTTCCAGGCGACACGACCTGAGCGCCCTCGGCAAGGAACCGGGACGCGCCGGGATCAACCAGACGCTGGGGACGAAGATCCTCGACAGCAACGGGGACACAGGCTGGATGCGGGTTCAGTTCGAGGCGAAGCCCGAATTCGAGAACGGCCGCGGCGTCATCCAAGGCGGCATCCTGACCGCCATGCTCGACAACGTAATGTCGCTTGCCATCATCAGCCAGCTTGCCGAAGGCGACAGCATGAACTCGCTCGAGATCAAGACCACCTTCATCGCGCCGGGTCTGGCGGGCACCATCACCGGCGAAGGCCAGGTGATCAAACTTGGCCGGTCGGTCGCCTTTACCGAAGGCAAGCTGTTCGGCGCGGACGGCGGCCTCGTCGCCACCGCGTCGATGACAGCGAAAATCAGCCGGAAGCGCTAGCGCCCGCGCCGGGAGACTTCTTTCCGGCCTTCTTCCCCGGCGCCGCCTTGGCGGGTGCAGGGTCTTCCCCTGCCCCGTTCAGCATGGCCGCACCCTCGCCCTTCTCCTTACCCATCTTGAGATAGGAATCCATGTAGCTCGACGACATGCGGACGCCTTCGCCGGCGCTGTATTGCGGCGGCAGCCGGCCCTCGATCAGGTCGCGATGCGGCATCAGCGCCTCGGCCATGAAGTTCATGAAGGCGCGCACCTTGGCCGTCTTCCTGAGGTCGGCATGGGTCAACAGCCAGATATCGACCACGTCTTCCTGGTGATAGGGCGGCAGGCGCCGCAGGTCCGGCGTCGAATCGCCGATGAAGCAGGGCAGCATGCCAATGCCCACTCCAGACAGAATCGCCTCGTACATGGCTTCGGGGTTGTTGACCCGCAGCCGCGTCTGGGCGTTGGGATAGAGATCGGTAAACCACGACGCCTTGCCGAGGTCCCGGTCCATGTTGCTGTAGTTGACGACCGACGGCCGGTCCGCCGAATTGGCGGCGCCCGGTTCGCCCGGCGCCAGCCATTCGCGGCGGCCATACAGCATGGCGACCATCCGGCCGATCCGGCGACCCACCAAGGTGTCGGGCGGGTTTTCCGTGGCGCGGATGGCGATATCCACCTCGCGGGCATGCAGGTTGGCGACGTCGTTCGACACGACGAGATCGACATCGATGCCGGGATAATCGTCCATGAAGCGGCCGATCTGGTCCATGAAGAACGGATTGACGAAGGGCCCTGCCGTGGTGACCCGCAGGGTGCCACTCAGTTCGGTATCGCGGCCGAACAGCTTGCGGTCGAGCGCAAGCGCCTCTTCCTCCATACGCTGGGCCGAGGGCAACATTTCCTGCCCCGCCGCTGTCAGCACATAGCCAGACGCGACCCGGTCGAACAGCCGGACTTCGAGGCTTTCCTCGAAGGCGGCGATCCGGCGCGACACGGTGGAATGGTTGACGCCCAGGTCGCGCGCCGCCGCGGTGATCGATCCCCGGCGGGCAACCGCCAGAAAGAACCGGATTTCATCCCAATCGATCATGTGTGGAATCCCTCTGCAGGACGCCGGTTTGCGTGCTTTCGCGGGCGCTCACCAACAGTTCGTGCGTTTATGCACGAATGTTCTGCGAAAGTCGATAATTTTCACACAAATTGCCGGACGCTATCTTGCCTTCATCGGACGCGAGACAAGACCCCTCCCCGGATACGCGCCTGATGGACCTTACGGAGCAGACCATGACCAAGACATACAGTTTCGCGGAAGTCGGCCTCACAATTGCGGTGTCCCTGTTTGTCCTCGACATCGTGGCGATGACGCTGGCGAGCCTCGCCTAGAATTTCCAATCCCTCCCAAGCAGACCCTCTCGCCCTCCCGGAAAACCGGGAGGGCATTTTTTTTGAATCTGCCTGAGGCCCCGGGCATCCGACCCACGGGACATTGTCCTCGGCCCTGATCCGGGCTAAGCCTTGGGGCCGCTGAAACGCCCCCACCGGATCATGTCAGATTTCAAACTCAGCATTGTCGACCAGTCCCCGCTCCGCACCGGCGGCACGCCGGCGGACGCCATCAACGAGACGATCGAGCTGGCAAAAGCCGCCGAGAAATGGGGCTACACACGCTTCTGGGTGGCCGAACACCACAGCACGGACGGCTTTGCGGGCTCGTCACCCGAGATCCTGATCACGCGCATCGCCGCCGAAACCTCGACCATCCGAGTCGGGTCGGGCGGCGTGATGCTCAACCACTACAGCCCGCTCAAGGTGGCGGAGAACTTCCGCATCCTCGAAACCATGAACCCGGGCCGCATCGACCTGGGCGTTGGCCGGGCGCCGGGCGGCGACCAGTACACCTCGATTGCACTGGCCTATGGCTCGCAGATCGGCGTCGAATATTTCGGCACCCGCGTGGCAGATACCCTGGCCTTCCTGACCGATTCGAAGCCGGCGACGGAAGTGCTGGCCAACGTCCGGGCCACGCCCCGTCCCGATACGGTTCCTGAAGTGTGGCTGCTGGGGTCGAGCGACCAGAGCGCCATGCTCGCGGCCCATATGGGGCTCGCCTTCTCGTTCGCGCATTTCATCAACCCGGCAGGCGGACAGGCCATCGTCGAGAGCTACCGGAACCACTTCCGCCCCTCGAAGTTCTACGGCATCCCGCGCGCCAGCGTTGGCGTGTTCGTCATGTGCGCCGATACGGAAGAAGAAGCCCGGCGCACCGCTTCGAGCCGCGACCTCTGGCGCCTGAGATTCGAGAAGGGCGAGCTGGGCCCCTACCCCTCGCCGGAAGAAGTCGAGGCCTACGAATTCACCGACCTCGACCGCCAGCTGATTGCCCGCCGGAACGTGCACGCGATCATCGGCACGCCGGAGCAGTGCAAGCAGGAGCTGACCGAATTCGCCGAAAGCTACGGCGTTCGCGAACTCGTCGTCCTCACCATCTGCTACGACTTCACGGCGCGGTTGCGCTCATACGAACTCCTGGCCGACGCCTTCGGCCTCAAGGCCCCACAACAGGAAGACGCCGCATGAACCACCAGCACGCCAAGATCATTCTCTATGCCATCGCCATCGGCGTGGTGATCGGCGGGCTGATGGGCTGGTACGTGCCCGAGACAGCTGAATCGGTCTACTGGATCGGCCAGCTGTTCCTCAATGCGCTCAAGATGCTGATCATCCCGCTGATCTTCGCCGCGGTGATCAGCGGCGTTACCGCACTTGGCGATGTCCGGCGGCTGGGACGGACCGGCGGCATTACGATTGCCTACTACCTCGTCACCACCGGGATCGCGGTGCTGCTGGGCCTGCTGGTGGTCAATTACTTCCAGCCCGGGATCGGCATCGACCTGTCGAGCGCGCATGTCAACGAACGTGTCGCCGCCAACCAGGACAAGGCGATCACGGACATCCTGTTCGAGATTTTCCATCCGAACCTGCTGCAGGCCGGCAGCGAGACCAAGCTGCTGCCGATCATCTTCTTTGCCGTCGTCCTGGGCGCTGCCCTGACGACCGTCGGCAAGCGCGGTGAGCACGTCATCGAGTTTTTCAACGGCTTCAATGACGCCATGATGAAACTGGTGATCTGGCTGATGTACACCGCCCCCGTCGGCATCTTTGCGCTGGTGGCGGGACGACTGGGACATGAACGGCTCGACGGCGACTTCCAGGCAGCGCTCGAAGCTGTCAGCCTGCACGTGGTGACCGTTCTCTCGGGCCTGGGAATCCATTTCGTCATCCTGATACTGATCCTGCTGTTCCTTGCACGGCAGCCGATCCGGTACCTAATTGGCCTCATGCGCGCGCTGCTGACCGCCTTCGGCACCGCAAGCTCCTCGGCCACCCTGCCGCTGACCATGGAGTGCGCGAAGGAAGAAGGCATCGACCCGCGGGCCGTACGCTTCGTGATCCCGTTGGGCAGCACCCTCAACATGAATGGCACCGCGCTCTATGAAGCCTGTGCCGCCATGTTCATCGCCCAGGCCTATGGCGTGCCGCTGGGCATGGAGGAACAGGCGATCATATTCGTGACCGCAACGCTCGCCGCCGTCGGCGCCGCGGGCATCCCGGAAGCCGGCCTCGTGACGCTCGTGATTGTTCTGAATGCGGTGGGACTGCCGCTCGAGGGTATCGGCCTGCTGCTGGCTGTTGACTGGTTCCTCGACCGGTTCCGCACCTCGGTCAATGTCTGGGGCGATGCGGTGGGCGCCGCCGTTGTCCATCGTTTCCTGCCCGAGATCACCGACGAGGACGAGGGCGAACGGCATGCGGTTGTCGCCTAGATGAAAATCTGGATCGCTCTCGGGGCACTCAACGCCCTTGCCGCTGTCGCGCTCGGCGCGGTGGGGGCGCATTCCGTTCCGCTCGACGAGGCCGCACGGGCGACGTTCGAGACCGCCAACCGCTACCACATGTGGCACGCGTTGGGCCTGATCGTCGTTGGACTTGCCATGACGCGGTTTCAGGGCCTGCTCATGACGCTTGCAGCGACGCTTCTGTTCGCCGGGTCGATCCTGTTCCCGGGACCGCTCTACCTGTCGAGCCTTGCGGGCAACACGTCGTTGTCGTTCGCCGCGCCCATCGGCGGCACCGCGCTGATGGCGGGCTGGCTGGTGTTCGCCGTGGGCGTATTTCGGGGGGAAAGCTGATGTCAGCCAAACGGGGAACGTTCCAGCACCTGGTCTATGCCGACAGCGCCGACGAAGCCGTCGAGATTGCCTCCGAGGCCTGTCCCAAGGGTGCCGAGGTCACGTGGACCGAAGTCATCGATGCGGCCGCCGAATGCGGCCCACACAGCTGGCTGGTGACGATCAAGTTCAAGCGCGCCGAACCCGAAGGCGAGATCTAGATGAGGCGCCTCAAAAGGTTCTCCTCAGGCAACTAGTTTAGCGCGAATATGCCGGCATTAAGCGCCGACGCGAACCCGACCCAGAGGAGATAGGGCACCATGAGCCATGCCGCGGTCCGGTCAGGCCGCCAGCTCGTTGCCACGAGAGCGGCAATTGTGCCGAGCAGCGACAGCACGATGATCAGGGCAAGGCCGATTTCGTGGGCGGCAAAGAAGACCGGCGACCAGAGAAAATTGAGAAACAGCTGGGCCCACCAGAGCTTCATCGGCCAGCCAGCGCGGTGCTTCTGCCAGAGACGCCACCCTGCGATGCCGATCATTACATAAAGGACGGTCCAGACCGGACCGAACACCCAGTTCGGCGGATTGAATGAAGGCTTGGCGAGTTGCGCATACCACGGGCCCGGCGCCGTAAAATAGCCGATGGCGAGGCCGCCACCCACCACGAGAAGGAGAAACAGAACGAGCGACCGGTTTGATTTCATTTTTCAAAAATCAATTCAGGGGCCGGCGCAAGGTGAGAGGTCGTGCAATACATGAGTATCTCAGCGGTCCTCGCGGACCTGGTTCATGATGCCGTTGAAGATCAGTTCCAGCGGATCGACCTTGCCTGACCCCTGCTGGCCGCCCGGCTGTTGCGGCTGCTGCTGTTGCGACTGGGGTTCTTGCCCCTGCTGTTGCTGTTGATTCTGCTGGCCGCCGCCGAGCAGACGCCGCAGCGCCGTGTCGCCGGTGCCCTCCCCCGAGAACACGTCCTGCAGCACCCGGTTCTTCACCTTGTTGCCGACATATTGGGTCAGTTCCCGCGTTTGCGTCTCGTCGTTGGGACTGTCTATCGGGCCCCAGATGCGCTTGCCCACAGGCGGCGTCTGGGCGTGCCGGTCGCCGGTAAGGCGCAGCTTCATGTTCATGTCCATGGTCCAGGCCGGCAGGTCGAGGGTGGCCGTGGCCGTGCCGCGCGCCCCTGTCAGCTCGGCCACCGCCTTGCTCGCGACAGCCTTGCCCTTGGTCACGTCGAATTTCGCCTCGATCAGCGTGTAGGGCGTTTCGCCTTCTTCGAGATAGGCATCGTAGATCGCCTTGGCATCCCGGATCGCCTCGAGCGCGCCGACACCTTCCAGAAAGTTCGCCACCTCGGCATTGAGGCGGCCGACATCGAAGCCCCGGATCACGCCATCCTTTGCCGTAAACGCGAACTCGCCCTTGAGGTTCGAGATCATCGCCAGCTGGGTGTCGCCGGTGGCCGCGAAATTACCCGTCATGTCAAACAGGCCCGTCGCCGACTGCTGGTCCATGGTCGCCGTCATCGCCTGTGTGACCGATGCCCTGGTGAGCCTGAGGCCGATATTGAGACTGGGCGTCGATTTCACGTTCAGGGTCGCCGACCCCCACGCCTCGCCGCCGAACAGGTAGCCGGTGAAGCTGGTCAGCATCACCACGCCGTCGTTAAGCGCGATCACCATGTCGGGCGCATCGAACTGGTAACGGCGCGCCTGGAACGAATCCGCCTTGAACGAGATCCGCCCGTCGAGGTCACGCAGCCATTCGAGGCCCAGCGGATCCCGCGACCAGCGTTCACCGCCCGGCGTGCCGGCGATCTGCGCGCCGGTCTCGGGCGGCGGCAGGAACAGGTCGAGATTGAGCTTCTTCGCTTCGATGGCCAGATCGAACCGGGGCCGCGCGCCCGTGGCGTTATACGAAAACGCGCCCGTGAACGCCGCCGGGCCGACCTGCGCCTTGAGGCCGGACACGGTGATGGACTCGGCATTGCCCTTCACCTTGCCCGAGATGTCGACCGCACCCAGGGTTTCCTGCGCCGGGTTGAACTCAACACCGATGCCACGCAGGAAGGCGCGGGTTGTGGTGCTCTGGACGGCGACAGAAAAGTCGACGCTGGTGACGTCGTCCCTGATGCTTACCGGCCCGTTGAAGGCGATGCGGCCACCTGACACGTCGAGCCCGAGATTGGCCTGGTAGGCGCCCCCCTTGCCCGCGATTGTCCCCTTGAGCGCGGCCGGGCCGTCACTGCCCTCAAGCGGGGCAAAATCGGCAAGGTCGAACTGCCGTGTCAGCGCCGCCCAGCTGTTGTTCTTGAGGTCGATCCGCAGGGTGATGTCGGGATTGTCCGAATCCCAGTCGCGCCCCTCGCCCGACACATTGAACGTGGTGGCAGCAAGCGCCCCGTCGAGGCCAAGGGTCGCATTTTCAACGCCGCCCTTCGACTTTAGGTTGAGGCGGAGCGGGCTGTCGGCGGCCGCCTGTGACGGCGGTTCGATCCCAGCAAGACGCATGACGCTACCCGCCTGTGCGGCGTTGGCATCGAGCGCAATGTCCCAGGCAAGCTGCTTTCCAAAGCCCCGTGCCGTGCCCGCGAGCGAGGCGGCGCCGCCGCCCAGATCGCCCGCCGCCAGTTTCTCGATCTTGAGAACCCCGCCCAACAGCTCCAAGCGGGCGTCGACGTCGCCGATCACGGTCTCGCCATAGGTCAGCCGGCCGACTTTGAGGCCGACCCGCGCGTCGAAGTCATTGAGGACGGCAAGGCCTGCCTGCCAGTCGGACTCTTCGTCGCCTGCCGGCGGCAAATAGGCGTCGAGGTTGAGCCGGTCGAGGACGAGCGTTGCGCTGAACGAGGCCCGGTCCCTGAGCGCATAGGCGACACCACCGGTCAGCTTCGTAGCATCAACGGTCGCCTCGAGATCATGCAGTTGCACCTGGTCGCTGGTCATGGAAACCGTCGAGGCGAGGCTGAGCTGGGTCACCCGGTCGGCGGGTACGTCCGTCAGGTCGACGCCCAGCCAGCCGAGCAGGGCCCGCGGGTTTGCCGACCCGATGCGCAGCTTGCCACCGAAAGTCGCGCCTTTCGCATCGCTGCCGGTTGTGCCGTTGAACGCAATATCCGACCCACCCGGCAGCAGGGCCGTGAGCGACGTAATGGACAGCCGCCCCTCGCCGACCGCCGCGGTCAGCCGCGCCTGGCGGATCGTGCCGCCGTTATACGTGGCGCCCGCCGAGGTGACTTCGATCGTGCCCTTGAGGCCTTCAGGCACAGCGAAGGGGTCGTCGTCTTCGCCGCCGTCGGCCGATCCGGAATCACTGCCCTCGCCGCCCAGCAGCGCATCGAGATCGAAGGACGACAGGTTGAGAAGAAGCTGGAACGACGGGTCCGCGCCCAGCCCGTAGCTGAAGCCGCCCTTGCCTTTGATATCACCCAGCGAAAAATCGAGATCATCGAGCGCGGCGCGCTGATCGTTGACGTCGACTTTGCCCTTCAGCGCAAGTGGCTGCTGCAACAGGCCGGTGCCCTTGCCGCCGTTTTCGGGATCGGCCAGCAGGCCGGGCTTCGCCGCATCGAGGCTGAGGTCGCCCGACAGCGAATTGGCGCCTTCGCCGAGCGAACCCACGCCTGAGAAACTGATCGCCGCCTGCCGGCCGACGACCGTGACATCGGCCTGGACCGGGATGCGCGCCGCATCGAGGCGCCCGGCGTTGAGTTTCAGTTCGAGCGGGATGTCGTTGAGACGGAAGTCGCCCTTCACGTCGAACGGCCCGGACAGGGAACTGGCCGACAGCTCGAGGGTCAGCCCCTCGAGACGCTGCGGGTCTGCCCCCGCCTCGCGGTAGACGATGGTGCCGTTTTCCATCAGGAAGCGTTCGACCGAAACATCCGGCCCGCTGCCCTCGTCTTCCTCGCTCTCCTCCGAGAATACCCAGTTGCGCTGACCGTCGGGCAGCACTTCAAGCTCGATCACCGGCTCGACCAGCACCACGCGGGTCACTTCGACGGTACCGGTCAGAAGCGGGAACAGCGCCACTTCCACGTCGAGCGATTTGAGCCGGGCGAAATCGACCGTGGCCGCCCCCGGCACGTTTGAAATCCTGAGACCGTCGATAGAGAGCGCCGGTGACGGCAGGACCGAGAAGCTGACATCGCCGTCAATGGTAACGGTCCGGCCCGTGGCGTTTTCGATCTGGCCGGCGATGGTTTCCTTGTAGTCGTTCCAGTCGATGAAGCTGGGCGCAACAAGGGCGACGGCGATCAGCACCAGAAGGGTGGCCCCTATACCGATCAGCAGTCTTTTCAACCTGTCCTCCGGAGTGAAACGGCCAATAAAACCGGGCTTTTGCACGAGGTTCCGTTGCACGCGCCGGTACGTTGGGTAACATATATAATCGTACCCACATATATAAAGCGGATGCGTCCCTCGCGCCCGCACCGTGACCGGAAAAGGCGCGGACAGACACTGGAGAAACGCCATGAACCGCCTGATCGCCGCCGGTCTTGCCCTCGCCCTGACCACCGCCACGGCCTGCGCCGAGGAAAGCACGCCCGAAGAGGACGATTTCCGCACCGCGTCTGCGCCGGGCGCGGTTGTCTACATCATCTCGCCGGCAGACGGCGAAACCGTCAAAAGCCCGTTCACGGTCAAGTTCGGCCTCAAGGGCATGGGTGTGGCGCCTGCAGGTATCGAAAAAGCCCACACGGGACACCATCACATCCTGGTCAATCGCGACCTGCCGCCGCTCGATGAGGCCATGCCCACGGAAGAAGGATTGACGCATTTTGGCGGCGGGCAGACCGAGACCGAACTGGACCTGCCGCCGGGCACGCATACGCTGCAGCTGATCCTGGGCGACCAGAACCACATCCCTCACAACCCGCCGCTGGTTTCCGAAAAGATCACCATCACCGTGACCGAATAGGCCGGGCTTACCTTTTCCCGGGTATCGGATCCCATGTCCCGCCTGCTGACCGGACTTCGGGGGTTCCGCCATAACCAGCACGTGGTGCTCTACGTGCTGGCGGTGCTGATCGGTATCCTTGTGGCCTATGGCGCCATCGGCTTCCGTGCGCTGATCGATCTCATGCAACTGGGCTTCATGGGGTTCGGCGGCGAGAACGTCTATACCGAAGCCGCGAAGATGCCATGGTGGCGGATCGCGCTGGCGCCCGTACTAGGCGGCCTTGCCGTGGGCCTGATGCTGCGGCTGTTCATGAAGGACCAGCGCCCCGAAGCCATTGCCGACGTGATTCAGGCCAATGCCCTGCAGAACGGCCACATCCCGATGCGCCGGGGACTGGCCGCCGCATTGATCTCGGCCACCAGCCTGGGATCGGGCGCCTCGACCGGCCGTGAAGGCCCGATTGTCCACCTGGGCGCCACCATGGGGTCCTTCATCGCCGAACGGCTGCGGCTCAACCCGGCGCTGTCGCGCACCCTGCTGGCTTGCGGCGTGGCATCGGCCGTGGCCGCTTCGTTCAACGCGCCGATTGCGGGGGCGTTCTTCGCGCTCGAAGTCATCCTGGGCCACTACGCGCTCCATGCCTTTGCCCCTGTCGTCATGGCCAGCGTGATGGGCACGATTATCTCCCGCGCGCATCTGGGCAATTTTCCCGCGTTCGTGATCCCCGACTACAGCATTGTGTCCGCCTGGGAGTTCCCGGCCTTCATCCTGCTGGGCGCGGTGTGCGCGGGCGTGGCGATCCTGTTCATGCGCGCCGTCCCGTTCGTCGCGGCCACACATGAGCGCATCGGCGCGCCCCGGTGGATGCGCCCGGCGATGGGCGGATTCGGGGTGGGACTGATCGGCATCGCCTTTCCCCAGGTGATGGGCGTCGGCTACGGCGCGACGACCAGCGCGCTCAGCATGGACTTCAGCTTCGTATTCCTGATCGGGCTCGCCTTCGCCAAGTCGGCCGCGACGGCGATCACGCTCGGCAGCGGCATGGGCGGAGGCATCTTCTCGCCGTCGCTGTTTCTGGGGGCCGTGATCGGCGGCGCGTTCGGCATCGTCGCCGGCGGGCTCGTGCCGGGGATGATGGCGCC
>JAULKQ010069913.1:0-18976 GCA_032356285.1 Smithsoniella earleae | reverse complement strand
ACACATTTCCTACTCGGTCACCTACTCGGCATCCCATTAGTGGCTTGTCCAAAAATCGCTTGATGACGGCGATCGCCGTCCTTGCAGCGCGTACGCTGGCCTCTGCCCCTTGCCCATCCACCAGGGCCTGTGTCACTACCTCAGGGGCACACTTGGCTAAAGACTCCACTACTCCTGAGTACGTTGGGGGCTGTCGCAGCTGTTTCGATCGCAGCGCCGTTAACGTTCCCTGACCCCCCTGTTCTCTATATGGAGCTCGAGTGTGCACCATCTCGTCCACAGCGCCGCAAAGACGTGCAGTATGGTTGCAGTGTTGAGCACTGTCTCGCGGGACGAAGACACCTCATACAGCTCGGGCAATCGCTGAAGCAGTTCCCAGTTCATACAGCTCGCCATACAGTACCTGTAGCACTGTCTGATGCTTGTGGCTACTTCAACGGTATCAACGCAACATATGAAGTGGCCTTACTTGGCGCATGCTTAAGCCTAAGGTTGCTTCATATTGAGTACTTTCGCTGTCAAAGTCAACATGGTGGGATCTGGTAATGTAGCCTATAAGTAAATTTGATGCCTTGCATGCGGGTAACGGCATGGGAGAAACTTTGGACAGGGCAGTGTACGTCCTCTATAAGCAAGGATATTATCAACTAGTACGCTGTACTTCTCTGCACCATGTGACATGGGACGAAATGTATGCCTTCTCTGTCACATGGGAGATCGTTGCTGACACTGCAGTGAAGGAATAAGATTCTCTGGGGTACCCCTGCTTCAGTGGAACTTACTTGGAAAATAACGGAGCCATGTGGGTCCACCGATTTTAAGATTCTATGCATATGTCTGCGCTTGGACGAAGTAGACTTCTTCACTTAACTGACTTACAGCATATCGAAAGGGAGCTATTTCAGAGCTGACACTTTATACTGAAAAGTATGGGCATTCCTGCGTGAAGAATGTGGATAAGAGTCGGTCCAATTCATCGGACAGGAAATTCTCGTCTACATCTTTGCACTAAGCACTAAGGTCCTCACTAATCTAAGAGTGCACACCTGTCGAAATGGGGACTGCGGACCCCTTTAGCGCGCCAGGCCAGCTTGTAATTCACCCTCCTTGCTTGCCGATACATATCGTCTATATACGTCTTTGTTTCTGCATGCTGGCTGCTGGGGTCGTCTCTGAATGCGGCCCACCACCTCTTACTTGCGGAGCTTCCACTGGTGGAAATGTAAAAGTCGTAATTGATCGTAAAACAGTCGTAATTTTGTCGTAGTCGTAATTACGATTAATTACGACAGGTAAAATTACGACAAGATTACGATGTCGTAATAGACGTAATGGGTGTCGTACACTGTCGTAGCTCATGTAGTCCTACTCGTAGATTGTCGTAATTAATCGTAAAATGGCCAATTACGTCTGTTTTCAAGACATTCGTAATCGTAAAGCCTGTCGTAATGGTCGTAATTTGTCGTAAATTACGACACAATTCGATCGTAATAAATTGTATTCTATCGTAATTACGCTCGATTACGTGTTTAATCTGTCGTAGTGAATGGGAAATTACGACTATTACGACTTGTTACGACGGATTACAATAGTATTACGTGGCTGTTACGACTCGTTACGTGGTCGTATTCGTGTATTACGATCAATTACGACGTTTTACGACGATTACGAGTCACGAATACGATAGATTACGATTTATGATAGTCGTAATACGAGGACTACGTGTGCGTTTGCGATTCGTTACGTGTTTTTACGCGGGCGTTACGAGTTCGTAATTTCATGCAGCGGGTACACCATCGGTACTTTTTCACTCGCACATGTACACTGACCTTTACAGCCCTACCCATCTCATGTCAAACTCTTCCTTTTGCATCCCACACCCTACTCATACCTATTTCATGTGGATGTGGCCCCCTACGCCACATCCACTTAGCTTAAAAAATGTAGGGGGGAGGGTAAGATCTAGTAATGTGCACTCCTCCCCCCATTGCTTGCTCGAGCCCCTTCAATAAGTCGGATAAGGGGTGCACGTCTGCACCCCTATCCTCTTCATACCGCTACAGGGTACCCGAGTTCCGGACCTCGGGTACCCTGTAGAGTTGCCTGGTGCTCATAAATTAATGCGGGTCCAATATTGCTCCTAGCTGCGGCGGGTTCTCGGCGGCGCCCAGGCCTTCTTGGCCATGGCGCTCTCCGCCGCCTTACGCTTGGCCCGAATGACGGGCTCCGCCGTCTTATGCTTGTCTCCTTGGTCGCTTTCCTCATTGCACGCGGGTTGCAGAGATGCACTGGTCGTTGGTGCATCTCCTTGTGCTTTCTCTCGCTCTTCTGTATTTACCTGCATATAGTGGCGCCGTGTCAATGTATTCCGATCTTTTACGACAATTTACGACCGTTTACGACACTTTACGACATAAACACGACAATATTGTAACTACGTGCAACTGACATGCATACGTTAATTCGGAGTGGTGGCAGGGCATTCGCGAACCTTCTGTACGGTGAGTTCTGAAGGGGCGCTGTCCCCGCTGCCCTTCGCTGCTGTGGCTGCCGATTCGTGTCCCTTCGCATCCGCTTCCTTTGCAAGTTCCTGCGTCGCGCAGTCGTCCGGCAGTTCTGTCTCCGGTATCACCTCGTCTGGGCCTGCTGGTTGCTGTGGCTCGGACATGATCGTCTGCATCGTGGCCTGCAGCTTTATCCAGGGTTCCGATGTTGACTTGTCTAAAGCTGAATCTCCTAACGCCGGTCCGAGTGTGCTCGGACGGGCTAGGTAAGGTGCTTGTACTTCTGGAGGAAGCGAAGCTGTCAGGCAGGCTTCCGCTTCCTCCGTTGTTATGATGTCCTGTCTCTGCATACATGAACCGTGTTGCAACGGCCGCAGGTTGGTGGGTGGTGTTGATCCCTTCGCTGAGGGATTGATGTTTTTGCAATACGGTGTTAAGAATCGAGGTCCTATACCTGGCAATCGCTTTCAAGTACATAGTATTAGAACGTTCCTAGTAGAAAAGTGTCTTGGAAGGTCATCAACATCATGCTGGCAGTATCATTCCCGTTCATATATTATCGGACGTCTGAGGACAATTACGTGGGAGCGCGGGTCGTAAATCATCGTAAAGTACATGTAAGTGGTCGTAATATGACGTGACTGGCTTTATGTCGCCAGATGCTGCTTCGAGACTGAACTTGAAGTCGTGGAGTACCGTGCAGGAACTCGAGGGGACGTGTTTATCTTACCTGGAGCATATCTGCTACTGATCTGGGTACAGGGAAGGGAGCATCCTTAATGAGATGCCCCAAGACTTGTTTGTAATGTTTTTCAACCCACTCTAATGTGTGCCGATTGAATAAACTGTCATAGAAGCCCGCGGCCGCGGACGTGGTCGGCTGTTGTTCGCTATCGTTTCCCGTGTCATCCGGTTTGTTCTTGGGTCGCCCACGTGTCTTTTTTCCCGAACCATCTTCGGTCGGCTCCTTTTTAGACTCTGAAACCCTAGTCGCGTTAGTCGCCACGGTTTGTGTGCGTTTCTTCATGGCATCCTGCATTTTGTGCTTATTATGTACCTAGATAACCTTGATCGACACATTGCGCCTTGTATGTAACGTTAGATGTGTCTTCGTGTGGAAGCTTACTACATGTGCGGGGACGGACTCGCACCGAGGCGCATCGGGAAGTTACGGAATAATTAACTTCTGTTAAAAATTGATCTACAGCATGCTGCTGGAGTCGGCTGTCCATGCTGCGGATTGAAGGAGGTGAGACCTCGTTCTCCTGACATGGGCTGCGGACTCGGTCACATTGCCGCGCTGGTATCCAATTACTAGGCAAAATATCGATAAGTTTGCGGAATTTGGCCAGTTTGGCTTGCGCGAACACGGCCATTGTTATCCCTATATGTTGTCCTACTGCAAGCCAAGACACCAAGCGTCGACATCCGGATCCGCATCCATTTAATAAACTGCGTATAGAAGTAGTCTACTATCTCTCAGTGTTTGATGAAGTCTGTTTCTAAATACTCCTGTCTGCTTTTCTGCTTGGATATGACGTGTTGTGGTCGCGTGAATATCTGTTTAACGATATCGGAACGAGGTTCTTCTCGAGACGTGCTTGATACTGTCGATGCAAGTACTATGCGGTATTTCTCGTGCAAAATCTAATTAGTTATATGTATCTCAGACTAGTCATTGCGGTGATAAGTGTACCTGGGACAATTGAAACATACCTGGGATACGCATTACGTGTTGACTATGGTGTCGCTTTAGGGCTGTCTTCTCATCGGCATTGAGTTTCGATCGTCGCTCATGATCACTAGACACGTTTCTGTTCACTGGAATGGTGGCACTAGCATCCACTGCTTGTGCTGGAGGGCGGCCGGTTGGAGCTTCTCCCGTGCTGTGGCCACCGTCTGATCGTGGGAACCCCAGCCGGACGTACAAGAATTCACTATTGGCCTTGACTTTATAGTCTTCCATGAGGATTCGAGGCCAGTTCATAATCTGTAAATGTACATCATTTGATCGCTAGTGAGTTGTGGATGCAACGTCCTCTACCTCTTGCAATATCGTTCGCAAGACTTGCAATATGCTATAAGCAGCGCTGAAGTAATGCAAATTGAACGATGACATGTTTTGACGGAGCTTGATACTGAAACGATGTCAGTGCGATGAACCTCTTTCTACCACAACGGCTGATCGTGCTTGCATATCTATTGATGTACTCGCCAAAAGTCATTTTGAGTGTCGCACTCCTGTACTAACGTACTCGAAAAGTACGTCGGCTATATCTCGCAGTGCCACTGTTGCCCCTTTGTCCTCATCGTCGGCCGTGAACGTCCAGGTTGTCGAGTTGGCTTCCCAAAAAAGACCATTCAAAGCTTCCGGACCAGCTCCGGCTTTAAAAATACCATTGTCTTTCATTCTCTCGAGCAAGTTGTCACAAGATTGCTCTCGGGTCATCCCTAAGAATAGTTTGCTGGTCTGTACTATGGTATACTCTGTGGGGAAATCTCGATAGGCCTCTTTCTCCGTCGGTTCTAGTAATTGAAAACTAATGTTCACGAAATACTGAGTCCTGCTCGCGTTGGATGCTGCCATCCTTAATCTTAACGAGTCGAGCCGATGCAACAACGCCTAGCAGTGCTACACGCTCAGTCTGAATATTTGCATCAAGGTGCTTCTCGATGACTATTTAGATGTGATCGATTCACTAATATAAATGTTTCATTCTCCGTAGTATCGTGCCCGTGTCAATTGTGTCTGTCAGTAGTGTGACGCGGCTTCGCGTTACTGCGTCTTACACCCCATGATTGGTTCGGATCTCACTATCGTACTCGATTTAAACAATTACTGCTCCATTGTTAATAAATGCTGGTCAAATTCTGTTAACAAATACGTTCTTGTGTACATGGCTTGTAACCGTGGCTGGATGAATACCTGCTAACGTTGTAATATCATCATGCAATATCGCAAGTGACCTTTCGCTTCGCGGTGTCACCGGTAATCAGTTCGCACTCTCGGCTCATCATCTCTCCGGTGTGAATGTGGACGTTCTCTGTTGATCTTGTACTCTACACGTGTGGCCATACTGGACTAGAAACGGATCTCGTTGACCAGGGTGATATTCCCACTGTACTGTCGCAGCGTGAAGTCGTATTACTAGAGCCCCGTGACGTCTCAAAACACAAAACCATGGCTAGCACTTCAAGCGTGGGGCATGATAGCACTGCTAGTATGTACGGTGTCCTTTTCACTTCGCTCTCGGATGGAAGTACAGTTTGGTTTGCTATATCGGCCCTTTAGGCCTTGCCGATTGTCACGTAGTGTTCCCGTAATCAGTCCCATGCTACTATCAAACAGTGCGCGATTCAATCAACGACTTCACAGCACGAATGTGAATACTAAGACTATGTAGTGTAATCAATCACTATATATCACTCCAAATAGTTTGCAAGATAAGCACCTTGTGCGCTGTACAGTATATCATACCAGCCTTGCCGTCGCGGATCATGACTATCTTCTCCCGAGTGTTCGCCCATTTTCTTCGCTGTTTCAATTTGAAAGCATTGTATCGCTTAATCGAGAGCGCTTCGGTGATCTTCTCCCTTAACGTCTTGCCTTCACGCTTGATAGGCTGATGGGTCCTGAGGCCCTCCATGCTAACATCTTCCATACATGCAGCGATTTTCCATCCGCACCTGTGCTGTATTGAATGAGATCTCCTAGTTAAATGAAGAGCGCCAGGTATTCCATTCTGCATACAGATTGTGCTCGTGGTATCGCTGGAATCCCCGCGCGCGGGGTCATGCGGTTCACGGGCATGCATCGGGTCTGTGATGAAATCCCTGCATCCGTAAGTATCACTTTTAGGACAGGGAGACGACATTCTAATGATTAAATTAAGATGACTTATTGTTGCTTATTATTCAAGATTGAGACACAGCTACACCGGCGATAACTTCGTTGTGAAAGCTTCCATTGCCTGTGAACATTGTACATCCTTGCGCGCTCGAAAACCTGCCGTCGGGCGGAGCTCTCGTCCTTGCAGTCCTTTCTGTGTATACTGTTGATCATCGTGTCCTGTGTGTACTGTTATTTAGCGCAGTTATGCCTCGAAGGCGCAATAGTACAGGGCTTCTGTTGGCCATGGGTTTTGTTCGGGAAATGGGCGACGGTGCCTGTCGTGACGTGTACTCGTGTCCATGCGGTGATGGAATTCGCAGAGTATATCACAGAGCATATTATCATGCTCGAACCTGTCACTTTCTGCGTGCAGGGTCCCGCATACCAGGAGATGCTGGGCAGGTGGGCGCTTCGGCACCCGCAGGTACGTTTTGAAGTTTTATGTTTCTAAACTCTATCGTATGCGTGTCTTGATGCATCGTTCGGCTAAAATTGTATCATATGTACTTGGCTTCCGTCAACAAGTAAACACTCAGGTTACGATGTTTTGTTATATGGTGTCCATTACCACACAAACACCTGCAATTCCATGATTGTACTCCAAATTAATCATCTGAAGTGTCATGTTATCTACAAAGCTCCACTGTTCTTCGTTATAGTGCGCAGGTGAACGTGATATGGTATCATGTACAGGTACCGACAACGTCAACGACGTGCAACAAGATCATAATACGTCTACGAGCCATATAACGAACGATACTTCTGGTACATCCAGAGATTCGGCACCACATCCGGTGTCGTGTGTACAATGCCTACCCGAAAACGGAATTCCCACACCCTCTGTGGATACCGATGCACACGCATCCCAGCCAGTGTCTGTCGGCGATTCGCTGTTGTCAAGAAGCGAAAGCATTCGCTCGGAAATGCAATCGTATTCGTGCGATTGGGAAAGCTTCACATCATCCTCGTATGGGACCGACCAGCGGGACCATGAGCCGTGCGATAACTTCCTCTGTGACAGTCCTGCTTCCAGTTCAAGTACTCCTATGACCAGCTTTGGTCCCGGTGAAATGTACACTAGGACAGCGAGGATGATTCGACGAAAACTTCGCGAGTTAGATAGACAACTACTGAATAACAGTCGTCCTGATGCTACTGTAGACTGTTCTTGTGGCACATCATCACACGTCTCCCCTCATCATCCTTCTAACGTTAACGAAGCCTGTGCAACTGTCCTGCCTTGGCGTCAGCGCGTGTACGAACGCACGAACCCACGTAGCCCCACCAGTGTCAGTCTAGTACAGTACGCTTATGATAGATTGAGCGTTCTAAATTCCACTAGGACTAATAGAGTGGATTTGGGACACGAATTGGAGTACTATGCCAACAATGTCCTTGAGTGCGGTCGTGAAGGCTCGCGCTCCGGTATAACCATACCTCCATCCATGTACTGTCTTGAACAAATTCTAGGGGTAAAACATCATTCACAATACGAAATAAATACGTGTTCGACTCCCGGTTGCACTATGTGGTGGTGGGGAATGAGCGACCCAGACAAGCACGTGTTTAACTGCAGTGTTGACGGTTGTAGCGATTGCGTGTGTGGCATATGCGGTGCGAACAGGTACAAAAAAGACCCAGACAACTCGATTCCTGGGCATGTACTCGTTCCTTGCCAGCGCGCGTGGTTCTTTGTCGATGCTATACAGGCTTTCTTTTTCGATACTGAGTGGGTGAGAGACGCCGCTAGTACTAAACAAAACAGATCTTCAGCCTATCATCAAACGGTTGAAGCACAACAAATACTCAGCGATTGCCAATCTATGGAGATTGACCCTTCGGATGTCTTCTTCATGGAAATGGCAGCTGATGGGGTTAGGATGAAGAACAATTACACTTGCAATGTAATAATGCTGAAGTCTAAAGATATATCTCATAAGTTGGATGGTAGATTAAAAAACATTCAACCGATTATTGTTATACCGGGACCAAAGGACCCCGAGTGTGGTTTTAATGTGTTCGTTGATCTAGTACTATGTATGTTTGCCACTTATGGGCCGCGCTGTCCGGAGGAAGACACCCTTTATGTCATTGCACCGAAAGCAGATGTTTCAGATGCTCACTATTGTCAAGAGAGTGGTGAGCACACGAACGGATCCGACCCTGTATCAGAAGACCACGTCAACGCAGCCTCATTGGGGTTCAATGGTAACTTCGAATGTGTGAGAGTAGTTCCCCTTCTTGTCCATGCCCACGCCGATTATCCCATGAGAGCAAAGCTATGTAACTGGCCAGGTCAAACAGCTCGCACAGGGGGGGGATGGTGCATGTGTACACGAAACCACCCCCATCCTGAGTCGAGCGATGTATTAGTGGACGGTTACACAATACCAGTTGAGCAACCTTTCTTGAGTACAGAGTGGGCAAACAGCGTAACTACAGGGAGTGTCAAACGAGGCCGTGCGGGCGGGAACAGGAACACACCCGCAACAGCTAAGCTCGGTGACCCCAGCTTGGTCCTAACAGCAGATCAATTAATAAGTATGGGGCAACGCGCATGGGATATATCACAGGCTATTATGCACAAACGTAACGGGGATGTGACAGCACTTGAGCGCATGTGTATATACAGTGTCGAAGAAGCACAAGAAAAATTAAGGCGGCTTGCGCGTCACGGCAACCTGAGGTGGTGCACGCCACATATGCTGCACCACTTACCTTACATAGATCCAGTGTCGTTCAATTATGTACCTGTGGCACACTTGTTTCTGCATGGCTTAATCAAGTCCCTCTTAGAGCAGATTTTCGATGGCGGCGCAACCAAAAATAAGAGGTATGGACACATTGTACAGTTAACCAGTGCCCAGAAAAGACACATCACGCGGGACTGGAAACGGGTGTACTTTCCGCAAGGATTCCTTGGATCGCATGACAACCCCATAAAGTATATAGGATCATTCAAAATGCAGGATATTGCCACACTTCTTTGGACAGGCGTTATCATAGCACACCACGGCACTGATGAATTGAAACAACTGTGGGGACTTCTTAGGTCTGCAGCTGTGCACTATCTGTACGGATATTCCGCTTCAATGACAGACATGCTCAGAGGGTCGAACAATATGAGAGCTTACGCTGAATTATTGGAAGAACATGTGATAAAACAAAACCTTCCGGCCTCAGTATTACGCCCGAATCTGCATATAGCAGTATGCAGACTCCCACGCCAAGAGATGCAAACTGGACCGGCAGCTCGTAACAACGAGCTATGGCTCGAACGCAAGTTACAAGAAACACGTAAACACGGTGATGGTGGGGGGCGTAGGGAGCCCACTGTGACATGGTTGAACCGAGGTCCTCTCCTGGATCGTGCGTTTGGCCAGGCACGGGTTCTACACGCGGTACAGGATCGACACGCTAGGACCACACAGAGAAACAAAGACCCTCAGGGTAGGCTGACCACAGATCCAGACAAGCAACTACACAGGTTTCCTTATTTAATGGGAGGGCATCGTAGATTCACGAATAAAACGAAAAAGCTTGCTTTCAGTAGGAATAATAACAATAAAAACACAAATGTTGATGTCAAATGTTTCAGAGCACCAGACAGTCTCAATGATCCACTTATATTGGCGAGACAGGCAATGAGGACGTTAATAGGCACATGCCCCGAGTGGGCGGTAGTGGAACATGAGGTGAACAATGGCGCGAGTATTTGGGACTTCTGTGAACTAATTACACATAAGAAGTGCAGGACGGAAACATGTGTGTTCACTTCTCTCTTGGCTATAGACACAGGCCATGATTCTAGTAGAGCATTGGCCAGCTCTTTCGCCGTTTGTCGACACAATCTCCAACGTGTACATATATGTGATGACTCTTCTGAAATAAGATGTTCATCAGGTAGAAACGTAGAACCGGCGACCGACTCCACAGTAAGACCTGGGGATTTTCCGGTGGTAATTGACCAATACATCAGAGTGCATTGGTTCCACGCAGACTTGGGTTATGTATACACTCAGAAACTAGCTCTTATATGCATGTTGAACGTTAACACGGAGACCATCGCACAACAGACTCTGTGGAGGTTTACCACCCCGAAAGACGTGGACTGGGAAAACAACACCTACATATCCTCACTGGACAACCTGTACCTGCCCTTAGTAGTGATGGCGCCAGGTGTGCAAGCAGACAAGTGGTCACTTATTCCGTTTCAGAGCTCCAAGGTGGGAGACTATTGCCAACAGCACGACCTCATAAGTCATTACGCCAACCCAGATGAAGAAGAGAGAGGCAATAACACAGATCGACGACACTGAGAGCAAGGTACGGATGAGGAGGCAGGCTGTAGGCTTCCGTATACGAGCTGTAAATATGAGTCGTAATTGATCGTATTACGCAATATTACTGTCGTAAGACGTCGTAATTTCCTTGGTGGGGTACTTCTTGCAGGTCACACATGCCGCCAGTGTCAGGGGTCCCCGTTAGAGTTGAGGCAATGATGAAAACAGGCCGGGTGAAGCTATGATCCAAGCCTAACAAAACTGAGCCTCAACCATTGGGAGGAGGGGGGATCCGAGAGCTGGTGATTATATACGCAGCATCACAATCCAAGGTCGTGGCATCGAACTAATGGAATACGCGTATGACACAGGAAGGGATTTTGTCGAGGCAACCCTGTTCTAAGGTGTGTGTATCGTGTAAATGTAATCGAAGAATCCTAAGTGAACGTGCAGTGACAACTTTCAATGTGATGCATTGTAATTGGTCGTAACTCGTCGTAATATATAAAAATGATGTCGTATTCGATCGTAAAAGATACCGATTAACTTGTTTTGACCCCTGCAGGCAAAATTTACATTGAATATCTGAGAGGTTCCTCTGCGGATGCATATGAAGGACACAATAACAGGTTGTAGAAGCAGTAACACGAGCACGCTCAACCCGGACCACAGGCATTTGGACAGACAGACTGTAATAAGAACTATCGTACGCGTGTGACGTATGCCCGCCAATTTGAGAATGTTATATGAAGGTCACAGTCGATCGTGATACGTTGCAGCCAAGTAGAAGCGTTTTTAGATTTCCATTGTAAGAGAGCATTTTGACTCAAGACAGACAAAATACTCAGGTTCTTTTTTACCCGAAGCGCGACACCTGCTAGTGATGTTATCAACTATCTCGATATCGATAAGAAGTTTGACGTACGTTTCACTCATCCAACCGACCCTCGCATTGCCAACAGACACTCGTACAAGGGGCCTCTGTACAGTGCAGCACGGTGTGTACGGTTGAAGCAACGCTATCACTCTCCATCAATTATCTCGAACCACACTGCACAACAAGTGTACTCGTTTGAAGCACTCAGTAAATGAACAGGGGGTATACGCACGAGTAGTGACAAGCTCACGGCAAAGGCGGTTGTAAACGGATCAGTAAGTATTATATACTAGCGACTACAAGCCGTCCATGCTAGCTCTTATCCTTCACTGAAAAGTTTGAAATCGTATGTAAGAGGAAAGAAAGCGTCTCGTAAAGCCAATGACTATATAAAGTACCCATTTGCTGACCAAACCTAGGATAAAGTGGACACGAAGAAGAATTCCTCTGGAACATGGCCGAGCGAATTTTCCTAAATACATACGACAATTGCTGTATGGGGTAGATAGTTGCAGGTTTTGCACCTGCGTCCATAACACGGTGCCATCACAAGCAAGCAACTCAAGCGGTTGAATTGTAATAAGTATTCACTGTATGCGCATACAGCGATGAGTTCATTCCAAATTGTATCTGGAAAGAATAATTTGACAAAAACTACGCACTACCTGATCACGTACTAGTTTCATCTGCACACATGTGTGTGTACACCTATCACGATGCCATCGGTATACATGTACTTAGCGCCAGTTTCATCTCGAGAGCTGAGAAAGCACGAAATATATACACAGACAATCACCCTGAACTCTTGTATGGTAACTCGTGCGCTATTCATCAGCATTTGTATGGTCTATGGTCTGGTTCACAGCGTGAATCGGGGATATAATTCCATAGCTAGGGCTAGGGGATGTAAAAAACCAAACATATTGAACGAAGTCATGATTAATAATCAATGCTAAACTTCGTTCAATCAAACTGAAGGAGAGAAGTGCCGTCTGGATTCATCCGCATCCGTGATTCAGCTTGTTCGTGATGCAGGTCGCTGTTGTTTTGTCACTTAAGCCAGCAACCGACTGCTACAAAAGTGACACAGCGACATAGATGTTATAATTTTGACTTATGCCTATGGTACAAATCAGAGCACTGCGGGACCTCAAGCTTAAACCCATGTACAAACTCTTTCAGATCCATATCTACATATTTTCTTGGGGCAACTATATATTTCTCCGAGCTTGTCCAAGATATATTCATGTACGAGTTCCAGAAGCATCGTCAATGTGCTTCAGCCATACAAGGGCGGATACAGTTCCGTCATAGTCATCCAACCACTCGACTACGGAAAACTACGTGCAAACGCAGAAATCAAAGTCCGAAACCAAACTGGATACCCTCTGGAATAGGAATAATTGCATATTTTCAGGTCTGCTACATCGACGGAGTTATCCGCTTGGCCTGCTACTGCGAATTGAGCTTGAGAGGAACTCAACAGTACAACATATATAAAAACGGTCCACACAAAGCGCAGAATTCCCACCGTAACGTTAACACAAGATAGAAAACGTTTTTTTGTTTACGAGAAGCCACACCTGGATAAACAGAATTAAACGGCATTCGGGGCAGAGCAAGCTTCTTCTGAAGCTCATCGATATCATAACACGCACCCGTAGACCTGTTTATAACCGCGATTCGGCCCCTGTCCTACCTTCAGGATAACCAATAAACCTTACATACGCTATGTTAAGACGTCAGCGGACCGAAAACGTGGCTCGTGACAGAGACAGGGCAGGCCCATGCCCTCTGACTGGACAACCGTGTTCCGCTTCATCATCAACCTGAATGCGCCGGAATTGCTCATCTCCAGGCTATCTCATAGCATACCTTGAGCTGCCATCTACACTACTGCGTCACATATACGCACAAACGTATATATTAACTTTACGGTAGCACGTGAAGGCCACATCACAAAAGAGTGAACCTTGCCCTTCACCAACTGGCAAAAATATCAATGCAGTAATGTTAATTCGAAAGGAAGAGCACATAATCTTAATGACGCGGAAATTTAGTCGCGTAAGCGACCTGTATACATCTCGTATCGGAAGGCAGTTCTTGTGGTTAGACATGAGCAGTTGCGAAAAAGACTTGAAGTACGTCTTTCTAATAGCTTGGCCATTGCGTAAGACAATTGTTTCTCCCCACAGCAAGCAGATGTCGGGTTTATTCAGAACTGAACTTGGGGCAAGTTCAAATTCACGTACTGTACGCAATTCCATTCTCGTAGACGAAATACAGAGTCACACAAGCGGTACAGAGTCACACATGTCTCAATAAAGAAAACAAAGAGTTTGCCTTCGTCTACCATGTTACGTGTTCAGGGATAACCGACCAGCAACATGGTTGCAATGGGCAGAAGAGTACCCTGTCCATTGTAATAGGGTACGGCTTCTTCAAAGATTTCCAGAAAGTTTTGCAAAAACTTCAAATGGTGATACCGTAAACACATATCTGGCAAGTGTGGAGCAAATGTACGTGCAACGGTGTGCAACCAGATCCCACACAGGAACCTCAAATAGATTTTGGTTAACGTTAGGCGACATACAGCCTATTTCTTCGTAAAGTACTTAATTCTTGATGTATCAACGTCATTTTCCCCGTCAGAGGCCCGCAAGAAGCCTTTCACAACAGACCTGAACAATCTATGCAACGAGTGAACGAGTACACGGACGCACTATGAACTGAGAGAAAATTGCCTTGAAACTTCAAGGTAACCGATAGATAATTGTTCCCAAAGCTTATTCTCGTGTTTTGTGTAGGCCTGAGGCTTCAGGTTGCGATCTGCGTGGTACGGGAAATTGCTGAAATTCTTAAACTAGATTCGGCTATCGTTCACACTTTGATACATCAATACAGAGGCGCTCTCAAATAATTCATGCAGATGATGGCTGAGAATGAACTCCTCGAGTTGGGTGCTTAGCTGTTGAGATGCGTGACTGCAATTCGAGAAATGGAAAGCAATCGATTTTGAAAATTGCGTCGAATCGGGAACTACTGACTCACTTAACGTTGTTTGATATCAGATTTCACACTAATGAGAAGCGCACAAAGAAATACAGAAACAGTATAGAATAGTAATGAAAGGAGTGGAAAACATCTTGTCCTAATAGGCACTTGCTTTCCAAGTTAGAGTGTGTACATAGCGTATGAAATAAGCTTAAAAACTTAGTACAGTACACGACTTGTGGTCGCGTAAGCGACTTTCTGCGCCAGTAACAAGAATGACTGACAATGTGTTCAAGCCTCAAAACGTCATCAACAAAGAGAAAGATACAGCGCTGTCCTCAACTTAGACTCGGGTTTCCTATACAAAGTGAAGACAAGGACGCAGCGAATACGTGCAGAATGCCTGTGCAACTCGCCTGGACTCTGAATTTAGCATATTCTACGTTTCATGTTGCAATCAATTTCACCTGCTCGCATAGATAATCCGAAGCTCAACAATGCCTTGCTCCACGTCACCCAGGACCCAAGGCACACACAAATGCATTCAATTGACCCGAGCTCAACACAAGCACATCAGAATGTTTGTATACATATCAAATGACGAGGAACGAGATCATATCAATGTGCCATGACCTATTCCCGCGCGGCCATCAAGACAACAGTGTCCCTCTCCGACCAAACATCAATACCGAGTAATACAACGAACCATTCGCAAGTGAGCATTACACTAAAGCATATTTGTACCTCTTGTATAATGCTAGCAGCGCTGACACTCCAACAGCGTGAATTTGCGCAGCGCTTATCACAATATACATCCAACGCACATAACGCACCACAAAGACAAGATTGGACAACAGGACAAGTACTTCAAACGCGCAATAGCCATCCTCCAACACCTTATCAGAGAATTGACAAAATTTATGGCATCCTCGTGACTCATTCGATACTGAGACAACGTTTGCGCACGCAATAATTCAGAAACTCACAGTGCAAAGTACACCTTCGAGCAGCACTACTGAAACAGAAATCGACAGTTTAGTTCAAACAAAGACATTAGACGCTCGTACAGCACGGGCACAAACAGCCCTGCTCCGGATGTGTTTCTTTCACATATGTGTGCTTGCGCAACAGTGCGGAATCTACTTCAGCTACAATTCGAGACCTTGCCGATAAAATGGAACTATAGATTACGTATCAAACACCACAAGATATCCTAATCGGAGACACAACAACACAGATCACACCACCGCCCATGTGCTCATCGTTCAAGAGCGGCCTTGAAAGCAACAAGCACAACAACAAAGGCCGCTTGCAGTTAAGAGTGTCGAACTGTGATACTACATCGGTATAGAATATGTCAGATAGGAATCAGTGGAGTGCGAGGTTGGTTAAAATGGATGCGGTACAACGACCCAAGTAGAGCCTCTACGGTGAAGTGAAAGAGCTTCGTTGGGGCACCATGTCTTCAATTTCAACATTTAAAATCCTGTACGTGCACTCCTTGTGTCCAACTGACATATTCAACGTTACACATACCAATGCAACCCATTCGAACTGACGTTACAACGTACAAGTTCAAATTCGTACCACAAGCACAATTGCGCCTGAAAACAAATCAAAGCCATTATTTAACGTAAAAAAGGCTTTGAAGGCCATCAGCACGTAGCAGGCACTCTGGAATCATTAAGAATAGACTCCATCACATAAAGAAAGCCAATCTAGAGAAACATGTCAGCCCACACATCCAGAGTCGACACACGCATATAATACACTATAGCGAGCTCACACAGCGCGCCGCTCCGGAGTAAGCGTGGGTCAAGGGACCTGAATAAACCTCGCTCCACCCTGCACAATTTTCATCGTAAACGTGCGTAATGAATCGTAAACAATCGTAATAGTCGTAAGATAATCGTAAACAGTCGTAATTGATCAACAACAAAAACACCATATATAATCAAAAAAATATTTCCGAACGAATGGTGAAGGTCCCATCTGCATCAGAACAGTTCTTGACCACCAAAAAAAATAGAACATGTCACGAGAAACACGAGTGAATACGTCTGAATACGCGCATTTACGATGAAATACGATCCATTACGATTGATTACGACATCGTTACGATTAATTACGACTTTTACATTTTCACCAGTGGTGGGTGTTGTTTCGCGCTGGTCAGCAAGGGTCGCAAGCGGAGCAAGCTAAAGCCCTCCATGCCACTTGCGCATCACACACAGATTTCTGTTCCATAATATCTAATACACATCGAGGGAGTATCACCGGCGACCGTGATCTATATGTTTGAATTGAAGTCACCTGCAAGTTTACTACAATGCATGTTCGCACGTACAGTATGACACGTGCGCCTGACGAAGGCCTGAACAAGGCCTTAACAACAGGGTATAAGCTTTATTCGTCCTCGTATCACTAGTAGCATGAAGGTCTCGTGTATTATTGATACCGCTTGATGTTCAAATGTATTCTACTAAAAGCCTGTGTTGGCGTTATGACCATACAGTGCCCGCTGTGTGTCCGCCAGTCCGGAACCAGCGTGCTACAGCTCGGTCCAAACCGTGACCATGAGCGTTATACATTTGAAATGATGACATACAACGATTAAGATAGGTTGCAGGGGCGCGAATGACTTCAATATTACTGCGGAGCTGAGCACTTCAACATCACCGAGGGCTCATTGGCACGAAACAACTTACACATTATTCACGTGTATCGATGATAGCCCTGATAAGATATTGAACCGAACAGGAAAATGATTCTTTCTCACTTTCTTAACTTCCTGATTGGTGTTCCGCGATATCACGGGCCGGTGCCAGCGCACTCTAGCGCGACCAAGAGCGCGAGCTTTTAGCAAAGAAGAAACTTAATAATAATTTAAAAATACTTAGAAAGGCAGCGAGAGCGGAGTCGGGGGCGGTTATGCCCCAGAGCGGACCACTTCGACGCCACCGAGGGCACACTGCCATGGGCTACGAGGCCCGCACTCGTCGCACAGGCTCTTCCTCAGTTGTAGCTAACATATTATTAAAAATAATAATTCATTTGTATTAGCGTGCCTGCGCTTCAGCGCTCTTTACTTGATTTTAATCTGCACCTGTAACGGAGCTGAGCTACCAGGCGCACAACCGTGTCGCATCCAGTTACATCAATCAAATTAACTTTTCTCCTAAAATAATGTAAAGTTGGTTCCTCCAATTGTTTTCAGCCCCATGAAACCCTTTTATTCCTTTGCACCTGTACCCGCTGTGCACCTACCCGGGTTCGAACCCACCACCTAGCGTACCCCTTCTCCAGACCTTGGCACCGCGCGGGGCTGCGCTGGTGGCAGATGAATCCACATGCCCGCGGCGCGCATGCGGATTGCAAATTGCCCAATATTTCCCGTCCTAGAGTTCAAACTTGCAGCTTCAACTGCGTCAACTGCCATAATCATCTTCTCTGTCAGAGGGTTGACGAAATGCAATGAATTAGAATATATGGGATCGGGATCTGTTGTTGTGGCCTTCTCCTGCACGCAGTCGAGTATCCAGTCTGTATATCCTTTTGGTGCAGACCTCCTAGATCAGCCTTTGTATGACTGTGTCTGTGCTTAATTCTAATGTTCACTATAGCTTCGTGTTTGATAAAACTGGGGCGTTACCCTTGAGCTCACATGCACTTAAATATTCAGAAGAGGCAGCCTAATATCGTCCGCGGTGCATAGCCAGCACTGTGCACGTTTAACAAGTCACATTAAAGCTCCAACTACTGCAGTACATCATGATTGAACAGCATACGCTTTCTTCACAATTGCGCAATAGCTGCGGTTGCACGTTCATTTATTACGGAGGCCATGGGCCACGTGCGCATATAAATGTATTCCACGCGTACCGGCATGCACTGGATCACATGCATATGTGGCGATAAAGTGCCATCCTAGTTCCTGTTGCGAACTGCCTTGTATACTCCTTGCACAGGAAGCAGAAATGATACTTGGTTAGCTCTGTCTTATTCCGGACTTTGTAACCTCGCTCACATGCTCTACTGTGTAGGACAGTCTCGTTGTAGACCGTCTAGATTCCTTTCCAATATACGGCCTTGGCAACCTCAGTACTGTCACTTGTCAGAATGGAAATCTCTAGATCTATTTGTTATTTCCAAGCGTCAACTCGCTTGCTTGCAGCAGTCGTTTTTTCCGTTACAAAGCTGATCTGAGGTCTTTCGTCGTAGAGTATCGGCTGTCATAACCTTTCTGATACACCGGTTATTTTTTACTGTGCTCTTTCGCCACAATAGTTGTGAGGATTGGTCACTCGCTAGCGTTAGTGTTCTCGAGAGGACTGATCGTGTTGAGTGGCGGCTCGGAGAAAAAGGTAAGCTGAACGCTCCATGAACTCCGCATGTGCCCTTGCTCAGCTTGCATCGCAGATTGTAC
>JAULKQ010069902.1:7029-20792 GCA_032356285.1 Smithsoniella earleae | reverse complement strand
TATGACGTCCCGAGCTTATCGTGCGTGCAGGCCATTCGCAATGAGGATTGGCTGAGTGAGGGTGTTTTAAAGTATACTGAAACTGAAATGCGGTGGCGTGCCGCACGGGGTGAACAGGTGGCGCGGGAGCATTACTCTGAACGAGCTATGCTCCCTGTGGTTAACGCCCCCGATCACCTAACGCGTTTAAAGCGCTTTGATCGCTTGAGAAGACGAGCTGCGATGCGCGTCCGTTATGACGGGTGTCGCGGTTGGCCAGTAATGGCCTCGTTGTCCTATTTCTCGTACGCTTCACTCACCCTTGCGCCTATTCCTAACGCACCCGTTCCTTGACAGGTTCACGCGTGATTCGACTGCAGCCACCATGTAGTGTTGTGTAGGTTTCAGAACATGTTTGTGTACCCCCCGGCGCACCTTTTGTTATTGGGTGTATTGAAGGACTTCTGGTCCTTCTGGCTGCGGTCGCCACCTCCACGTGAAGAAGATGTTCACTTCTCTGCCCGGTACGTTCTTCCGGGTAGCGTTCAGCAGACGATTTCCGCCCGGTGCCACCGAATCCGGTTCAGTACGGAGGCCTACACTACTCGATCCGATCCCGTTGCCCACTGGAAGGACTGGACTTGTGAAGACTGGCTTCTTTTCCTGGAGTCCATCGCACCGATCGCCTTTCATGACCTTCCCTGGCCCGCGGACGCGCGCTCGGTACGTGACAAGTTCCTGCAGCTGTGGGACGTTCTTAGACCGGGCCTGCTGGCTTGCCTTCGCATCTCGCACCTGACCAGTTCCCCGGTGGAGAATGAAAGGGCCAGGAGCAGCCTGGAGCGGTATGCGGCTTTGTTGGATGAGGTGCGCCCGCCGATGGCGCACGCTTCGTTCACTCATGGTCGCTCTTGCCATAAGTTCATCCTTGTGCAGATGGAGGGGAGGGCGCCCACCACCTACAAACTTCATATCGTTGTGCGACACATGCTTGACATGTGGTGGGCGAGCGGCTCCGTTGTGCAATTCAATGAATTGTGGAACGAGCGCATGATCAAGCTCTTGAAGGAACGTATTCGCGGGAGGTCCGTACAGCATCCGGAAGCCGTCTTCATGGGTTTTCTGCTCCTGTTGCTGGCTCTACGCGCTCACCGTACCCGGTACCCGGGTGGGGTCCGGGGTGTATCCGACCTGCGCGAATCTAGAAAATCGATGATTGTTGGGAGAGGCGGCAATGAAACTGCGGACGCGCTGGGGGTCGTGCTTCGGGGTACGGGTCAACCTCAGCCCTTGAGGTGCTCCTTGGCCGGGAATGTCCTCCCCTTGGTGAGCATTTTATTACGGGGAGCGCCAGACTGGTTTCTAGATCGTGGCTGGTTTGGTGCCTCCCCCCACGCGTTGGCTACAGCGCTCTCAGAAAACCGCCTTACTATGCGGCAGTTCTCACATGCCACCGGCATGGGTGGTATTCATTGGGGATCTAGACATCACACTCGCCAGAGAGTCACTGACGACTCTTGGTTTCACATACGGTACCGGTATGGCGACGGCGCACCTTCCCAGGACTTTGTCGGTCAAATTTTGTACTTCGTTGCCATGCAGCCGGTGGCCGGCGTTGAGGTGGAAGGGGTTTGCTCGCCAGATGCCGAGCTTATTAGGTTCGCCGTGGCTATGCTTTGGCTGATTCAGCCTTTGTCATACTCCCCAGGGTGTGACGTGACGGGCTCCGAGTGTGTGTCGGGATCCTCGGTTCGTCCGCCTGATATTATGTACGTGCCGGATGTTGCCGATCGCCGGCGGCACAGTATGGCTGCCGTGCACATGCATGAGTTAGTCAGGCCCCTGGTCTCTGCACAAGCAGGTCACACTTGTTTTCCTACAATGGGCCAACGTGCCATGATATTCTCTTGTTGTCACCGAGCTTCCGGTGGAGTTGTTGAATGATGTGCTCTTCGATCCTATGTAACGTGGTTCCTTGTGCTTCCTTGGATCTGTATCTGCATAAGTGTGTTATGACATCCCATTTACACGGCCACTCGTCTTGTCATCCAAATCCATCCTTTGTCTGTACCATGCTCACTCGCGATTCAACACACTTTTCTCGCCGGCCTTGTCACAATATCACCTCATACACTTATTTCAAGTAGGGCTTGCGCCCGTTTCCGCCTCGTACACTCGCCTGTCCTTATTTGTTACTCTACACTACCTCCAGCACTGGATTTAACTCTACGAACTACACTACAACACCTGCTTATCTCAATAACTGCTCAACGTCCTCCGCCTTCACCTTGCCCTCTGCGAGTGCCGCCTCCAGCCTGTCCAGCATGGCCGAGCGGCGCCTCCGGGCCGCCCTTCGTCTTTCCGCCTCTTCTGGGCTACGATAGTGCAGTTCGCCACCTGTCTCCACTGACACCTTGAACATCGGCCCCCCACCCGGTGGTTGCGCCCACAGGGAGCCGTCGGGCCGCTGCACCACCTTCACTACGGGGTCATCCTGGTTGGGGGGGGTATCCTGGGTTCTCGGCCGCTTCCTACCCGACTGCTCCGATTCGGGGCGCTCTCTTGTCCCCGCGGGGGGTAACCCTGAGGGCTCCTCACCCTGGGCGCGTTGCGGGGTGCTCTGCCCCTCCCGGTCCGCTCCCTCGCGCGCCGTAGCCTCCTGCATACTCTTTCGGGTCTATCGTCGTGCTCCAGTACATCGGCCGAGGTGCGTACACCCGCTCCGTGTTGTACCGTTTCGCAGGTAAGCAATAGCATACCTCCGCTCGAATGACCCCCGTTCTTGTCCTCTTTGCTGAGCTCGGTAGGGGTCCCGGAGACCAATCCGGTGTTGCGCGTTTCTTTTTCGAGGGGCGCCCCCTTTTCTTGCCTTTCCCTCGGCGACCGGGTCGCGCAGCCACTGCCTCGTCCGCCTCGACAGTCTGTGCTTTGCTTGCATCCGTTGGCTTGCTGGGTCCCGCCTCGTCTGCTGCCTTCTCCCCCCCGGTCGGTGTACGCTCCTCGCGGCCGCCATCCTGTCCCACTTCCTGTAGAATCGCCGCTTCGCCGGCCCCGGCTGGACTTTGGTCCGACCCCTGGACGCGTTGGGGGGGAGCATCCCGCTCCTGCACTTCCTCTCGGGCGGCGTCCGGGTTGTTCCCTGGCTCGGCGGCATCTTCTGTCCCTGGCGTCGTGTCTGTGGGAGGGCAGGGTATGCCGTTGCCCCCTGTTTCTTCTACTGGGACTCCGCTGCGTTCGGGTGCAGGCCTGGGGGGACATGGCTGCGCCTTTGTGCTGTCCATCGGTGTGGGCTCCTCCGGCTCCGCAGTCGCCGCGTCGGCCTCCACCTCCGGAACGTCCTCAAGCGGATCGTGGACGTTCTGCTCGGTTGGCCTCCTTTGCGCTGACTCCGTAGCGGAAGCCGTTTTATCCGGCTCAACGTCCGCGCGGTCCTCGTAGGGAGTCGCCGGTTGGGCCTCTTGTGCCGACGTGCCAGGCGCCGTTTCAGTGCCTGGGTGCGCTTCAGTCACGATCTTTGGCACGGCGGGGACGGTTGGGGCGCCGTGTTGCTGGTCGTTGTGCTGCGTACCAGTATCCCCTTCCTTGGCGGCAAGATTCTCCTCCGGCGCGTGTGGCAGGTTATCTCCTGTCACATGCCCTGGGTCCTCTCCTGTACCGTCGTGTTGCGAATCGGATGCAGGCGACGGATCTGGGCGCTCTCCCTCCCCTCCCTGTATGGGTACGGCCCCAGGTGCGCTGTCGGCGTCGGGTTTGTCTTGCACCCCCGTGCCCGTTGTCGACTGCTCTGCCGGCGCGGGTCCTTGTGCCGCAATATCTGCAGCGGGCTGGACGTTGGTGGGGTTGGGCGACTCGGGTGGTTCTGCGCTTGCGGTGTGTGTCGCTTGTGCTGGGGCTGGCGGCGTAGTATCCGGAGGCGTTACGTTTACCGCCTCTGCTTGCTCTGCACGGGCTGCAACTGCTTCTCTGGTGGCACTGTCGAGCTTGGCTGATGGTCCATGACTGTTCAATGTTGAGCGGATATAAGAAGGTTTCAGTCACGTACCTGGCGGGCGAGCTTCGCTGGTGTCGCCCGGTTTCGGTCCCTCCCTCTCTCCCGCACTCAATGCAACTACGGGCATTGTCGAGCTACCCTGCTCGGCCGCGGTCGCTGCGTCGGGCGGGCTGCTTGCGTTACTCGCCGCACGTGTTGCTTCCTGAGGCTGCGGTGGCTGATCGCCCAGGGCCGCATTCGAATTGCGGATCGCGCTGGTAGCTTCGTTACCTACCCCTTCTACGTCCCTAGGGGGTGGCTGCAGGGCCTCCTCATTGCCCTCCCCTGTCTCTGTGCGTTGCGAGTCCTGCATTGATTGCTGGTCTTCTTCCCCGGGTAGTGGCGGGCGCTGCTCGGACAACGGAAGCGCGCGCATCATCAGGACGTTAGCACCGACCGTTTTACCCCTTCCGCCCCGCCCGCCCCTGCTACCCGACGGCGCGGACGGCGCGCCCCCTGTGCCTCGTCCAGCGGCACCAGTACCCCTTCCTCGAGCCCCCCGGCCCCTGCCCCTCCCTCCTCTCCCCTTCCCGCGAGCCTCTCTAACACTGGGCTCCATGTCGCCGCAAAGCCCCCCCTCTTGCTGGGATTGTGTTGGCCCGTGTCCCGTACTCCCCTGCACTCGGTAGTTCGTGAAAAACGTTCCACGCAACAGTGCAGCACCTGGGCTGCTGTCCTCTGGTCGCAGGTGGTAGTACACTACTGCCCGGGTGTACTGCATAACCGCGTCCCATGTCTGGCCCTGCCGTACATCCGCTAATACGCGTGCGGGGTAGTACACGGTCGCGGCTACGTCGTACGTTGGCGGCAACCCTTCACGAGTGATGTACGGCAACATCGCGTGCCATGCCGCGCGGTCGGTGAAATTGAATAAGCCCACCGCCGTCTTCAACAGCGGACTCATCACCAGTGCTCGTGCCTGCACGCTTCCTCAACGCACTTGATATGTGCAACGATGATTGGATACCAGCTTATGCATCTTACATCAGCGCGAGCTCTTGCTATACCCGTACCTCTTTCGTTACTCCCAGGCCCGGTGGACCGCCTCCGCGGGGTGGTGGTACCGATCCGTAATCCCCCCCGCAGTCGCGGCCCACTTGAGTACCCAAAGCCACAACTGTCGTCGTCGCCGTCTCTGCAACCGCCAGTCCCCATTTCCTTGTCCTCTCTCGCATTAACTCCGCGAAGAACTCTGATATGGCGGCCACAGCAACTCTCGCAGCTGTACCGGCCTGATCCTCCGCCTTGAAAGCTTCCTCGGGAGGCCAGCTCGCGCCCAATAACGAACCCAACTTCCTTGTCATGTCCCAGTATCCAATCCCCAGCCACTGCGGTGGTGCCGTGCTCTCCTCCGCGCCCTCGCCGGCCTCTTCACGCTCTTTCCGCAGCCGCAGCTTGCCGAACCAGCACCAAGTCGCCGCGAACAGGTGACATATACTTGCTATATTCAAGTAAACCTGGTTGTGCGCAGTGGTGAGCATGGCCCTGCTCAGGTACACGTTGTCCGCGATGGCGACCCTCATCGCGCTTGTGTACGTCAGCCGATCCATGAGAGGCGACCTCTTCCCTCCGGCCCTCCACGTCTGCAGGAAGTGCGCCTCCTCTGCTCTCTTCTTGATGGCCGCGATCTTCGCCCGGCGCTCGTTCACGGCACTTGCAGGTGACTCCTCCCAGTTCTTCCACCAATCTCGCGTGCCACCGTGTAATGAGTGCAGGCTGCAGTATGTGGCCGCAGTTGTATCCCCGACGGGGTGCACTTCGTACTGGGCTGAAGGGGGGAGGTCGTTGATGTCCTTGAAGTACGAAGGCACCTCCTCAGCCCAGTACCAGTGGATGGCGGTGGGAATCTCGTCGTCGCGCTTCACTCGAACTGCACAGACAGTTCCTGGGCTAAGACTATCGTTGTGTCCTTCTTATTTGTTGATATTTGTGTACAAGCTTGCTGGCAGCTCTTCAGCCACCCGCCTTCCCAAGAGCTTAAATGTAAATAACTGTACAATTTGACGGCACTATAATCGAGGGTAAACGGTGTCCTACGGAGTGTTATCGTGTCCCTCCGGAACGACGGAAGTGCCATAGCTTTTTCACGGTTGACACGACATCCGGGCGACGTCACTCTGACGGGAAACCTTGACCCGCTTCAGCTTGTACAAGTTGACACGGTCTCGTGTTCAGTAATGTCGGAAGCCGAAGTCCGGCTGCTTGGCGTTCGGGCCACACCACCAAACGACGCCCCAGTTGAAATTTAACCTGGGCCACGGCTCGACGTACATTTTATGAGGTATGTTGGGTTCCACGTGCATCTGCCCATGGGTTGACGGCTGTGCAGTGGTGCAGCCCCGGCCCGAAGTGACGAACAGCGATTCTGCCCCTGGTCAAAGGAAATCAGCGATGTATCTACATAAGCTTAAGCGCTCATTGATGATTACGACCCGGATTAGAAATTACTTCCGGAAATGGCCGTACCGTCTGGGATGAGTCACTTTACACAATGGGAAACCACGGTTTTTTTTTGAGACATAATGTGGTACAGCTGTTCACGCCTATAACACTGTGCGCTTCTGGCTTGCGCCCGTTCTCCCTCACGTACGACATTATTCAAATCTTGAACGACTGAAGGCACACGCTTCATGTGAAAAGGGGTACTTGCTCTGACCGTCAACTATACCGCGCTTACGTTTCCTCTGCATATCTTCACAAAATGCAAACTTAGGTCGCAGTGTGTCATGTACACTGTTGTCGGATTAATTGAAATCTTCAATAATGGCGCGATGTCGCCCATACAAATACTTTTTGGTCCTGCTGTCGCCCCGATGACCTTTCCTAATCCAGTCTTTGCACGCTGCCACATGTCTGCTGACACTTGTTATTTGATACTATCCGTACACGTTATCTATACTTACCGAATTCTACACATGCGACGGTCATCATCATGGGATGGCATGCAACCAGTACTGCTCGACTTTCCGAGGGAAATTAAGCGACTCGCCTCTACTCGCACGTATTCTCTCGTTAAGTTGTGATGCTCACTACAGTTCAGACTCTAGCCGACTCACACCTGTGTCCGTAATTTTGTCGTGACTGACGACCATGGGTAGTGAGGGGTCCGTCGGATTCTCGAACTTTCGATAGTCCGCTGACACAACACACAGTCCATAATCGGGTGCTCTAGGTTCCGTGCCATTGAATTTAGACAGGTAGGCGAAAATCCCCGGCTTGGTCACGTCGTCATCAAGCTGAGCCTCCGTGGGAACGGCCTGAGTCCATCCGCGGGAATGAGCCTCTCCTAGTGTTAGTAGCGTGGAGTACGCGATGTGCTGCTCATTGAAACACTCTTGGATACGGCCTAACGCTTCAGGGACTGCAGCTTCAAGATCCCCTGCGCAGACAAAGTCCAAGTCGATATTAATTCACTCGAAACCGGATGCATGTGGCCTAAGGCTGTGTAGACTTTGTTTAAATGTAATTATTTACGTGGTTTCGCCCTTCTTGTGTATGGTAATCCAGCGTGGCAGTGCAGTCAGTCACACACATTAAATACCATTTACTCCACTACACCGATGTCGATGAGCATCGCAGATGAACAATACTAGGTTTTCACCACGAGGTACGTACGCCAAACTTGGAGAGCGGGTAGCATGGTGGCTAAGTCACGGTTCTGTCTACCTCGGTGCTGTCTCTCCAGTTCATCCCGCATCGGTTGGGTGAACGCTTTCACCGCACTGTCCGCCACTGACATTACTCTTTTGTAACGTACGTCGTCAATAGCATGGAAAGGATGCTCTATGTAGCCGCGTACTACTCGTTGGCCGTACAAGTACCGTGGCGGCGTGGCCAGTTGAGCCCGCTGTCCATAAGGAACAATACGGGTGTCTGGAGTTTCTACGGGGTGCTCTACCCCACTACGTTCATTACGGGGTGGATTGGATGCTGCTGAGGAAGTATTGGCGGGATTTGCGTCAGTCATTGTGGTTAAGCGCTTATGTCGGTGGGTGAGGGTGAATATGATAGTAGATAGCGTCAGTTGTTGCAGTAAAAATGGAAGAAGTACGATTATGTGGCAATGGTTGCACATGCTGTAAGTATTGATACGCTGAATTCGTAATTGGCGACGGGAAGCATGACAGCAGCCATGACATTTCGACATCTCGAGGGAAATTAGGCGACTTGTTGCTGCTCGCACGGATTCTCTCGCTAGGTCGTATGTTGTCCCACGCACACAGGGCTCACTTGTGCTGTACACTACAGACCTGACTTTCGGGTGCAAGCTAACGACATCGATGCACATCCAATATGCGACAAGTAGCACTGCACTTCCCTAGGCCTGGTGTGCAAAGTCTTCGGGGGCACGGCATCAGGGAGTCGTAGGTTGTGTCCAAAACTTGAACTATCATTGCGTTGTGGATAACTCCAACGTTAAGTATCGTATACCCATGAAACCCGAAAGCTTATACACCTTTAATTGAAAACAAACAGTTCGATTGGAGCAGTTCGGATTCATACTGTGCGTGGTGCGAAGCTGCTTGTGTCATGTCGTATCCAGAGCCATCCCGGGCCAAAAACTCGCTGTTCAACTCTCCTGGATTGTAAATGTCGTCCAGTGTACCAATCTTGAAGCTGTAATTGCACCACTCGCCGGCCGTCGGTTATGTCATCTTCCGCATCTGCATCACTATGTGGCCTTTTTTCCCTCCCTACACAGAACCACGGTCAATACACACTAGCAATATGTAACAATGGAGTTAAGAGTGTGGGAACGCTTCTGCTGTTATTCGTGTTTCCTCCTGCGCGCATGGACCCCATCCCACCGTTGGGCCATTCGAGTACGGCTCCGCTCCGTCACAAAAGCGCCTTCAAACAGCTCACTAGTTAAAATATGCATACTGTTATAGTCAAATGCTAACCAGGCGAATGGGAATCAGAGGGATTAAGTGCTAGTAACTGTATGAAGTCTCACATTTATCACGCCGTATGGCGCGTGCATGCTACAGCTCGAATGTTGTACTTAATGTTAGTATTCCGAAAGATGCACTGTCTAGGACTTCGCTGCTGCATAAGGTAAGAGCTGACATGGTAAACGCACCTTCATCTTCTCTCAGATACCCCTCTACGCATGCCATCAGCCCGCCCACGTGCACTGTGCCACACGTGGGATATGCTGACTCACAAGTTTGACAAAGGTGTCAGTTAATAACAATCAACGAACGTGACAGATAAGGACTCGCCACTGCCGTGCAGCTTGACCACACGCTAGCCAGAATAGTTATGTACATGTCAGCGGATACCACGTTGTGCAAGGAGATGCGTGCCGTGTTCCGGATTCGCCAGCATGAATGACTTAGTGCACTACACTACTTCGCGCGTCCCCGCCAGTGGTCCTCCGTCTGCAGTAACAGTGTTTTCGCAAAGTTGTTGAACATACGTAAACACGCGTAGGTCGGGAAATGAGTGTATGCACGGCATGATTGTTGACAAAACGACATACCAAGTATAAGCATTCAGAGTGTTGCCACACCCTACTTCCCGCGCTGAACTGAAGCCCTATTTCGCTTGGCCGCCCCCCCACCCTCCCCCCCCAGTGGCGTGTAAATGCCTGCTTTAAGGGGGGGGGGGGGGTGGTATACGCCAACTGCAATTGGAAGGAGGGTGAAGTAGTGTTCTGGCATCATTATAACTTTGCAGGGAATCCGGGCCGCCTGATGTGATTACTTACGGCAGCAGGAAGCTGGTGTTTAAGGCCTATGCCTGTGTTTGGTGTTGGTCGTTACAGTATCAACATTGGGGAGGCTGTTGCTAGTGCATCATGAGTAGAACCGGCAAATTTCAGGGTGTACAAAGTATCCTCCCACAAACACACAGAATATGGTCTCTGGATAAGTGCAATGACAGTAACGTAAAGGGACTTGCTATGTACATGCCATGGCCATCTTCTGTTCACATAAGCTCCATCGGCTTCTTAACTCAACAGCCCAACTTGTGAACTATATCCATGCCCTCGTACGCGTCACTCTCAAGTACAGAGTGTAATGATCTCCTTTCATCACCTGCGCAGAGAGGACGAGTCAATACATGGAGATTTGTTGGTTGCGTGACAACAATAGGTGCAAGGGAGGCCTCAGCGTGGCTATGGTCTCCCTGAACATCACATGAACCCTATGACTCGCAATACTGTTAACAGATACGCACCAGTTACAGTGAGTAATCCATGTGCTGTTTTGCAATATATGGGACAAGCTTCACGAAGGCCATAACTTGCTCATGTACATGTACTAGACGTCAGGTGAATATTGCAACTGGTGTGATCGTCTGCACTGGGCCTAGGGCATCTATTACAATACACCACGGTTGTTTTACCCATCGAAAGTGACTCGATCTCCTGAATTGCCACAGTGCACACATGTGTGACTGTGCTGCAAGCGGAGGGGCACCCCTGTGAAGCCTTTCACAAAGCCCTAACTGAGTTAACATATTCAAGTTGGGGTACGGTGTTGTACGTGGGTAGGCCTGCACAACACCAGGGCAAGTATTGCAGTGGCCTTTGTACATGCATGTAAGTGTGCATGGCTGGTTGCATTGACTCACGCCTGATCAACTGCGTGTTGACTCCGTAGCGTGAAGATGGCTATAGGCAGAAAAAATACGTTAATTATGCTACTGTATACCAATACGCATACTTCGTTGACAGCGCCGCCAGCAGTTTTCCGCTAACCAAGTTACTGGAACGTTGACCGATACAAGATAATAGCAATGACTTCACAGCTAATTATGAAATCAACCGCTGGGAGTGATGGAATGATAACTGTATTATCCGATTTAGGGAACGTGCAGCCCTGTCACACTATATTGCGCCGAAGCTGGCTGCTACGCTTGCTTCAGGAGTTCCGAATTGCTTCTCCGGGCGTGCAATGCACAGCTATAGACATAGAATCGGCTCATATTATAATAACTGATGTAAATGGGCTAGCAACGCAGGTAACTGGCGAGGAACTGTGGCACATGGTGGTCAAGCTGGCTCGGGGGGACGATCGCGAATGGCTACCACGAGCGTTCTCCTAAACTTAAGCCGCACTGCATACGTGTAAAATATAATTTACAATTTTAATATCATGGATTGCGTGCCAAACCGCGAATGAAAAGTATGCTGAGTGCAGTTCAATTTCAGGCGCCTTTATGGGTTAAACTGGACAAGTTAGTGTCTACGGAGACTGAACATCACTCAGCACCATCAGCACGTACTACTTGTGCACGGAGCGATGCACAGGACGCCGTAAGGGACCCTGCCGTTCGTCGGCAGGTAGCGCGGCACAGTGTGGACTTGCAGCGTGTGAAGGACTTCATGGAAGAGGAGGGTCTTGTGGGAGCATGCGTGGCTGCAGAATTAGAAGTTCTATCTCATTCACAGCGTAAAGACGTACGTGTTGCGATTGCAGGAGCATTCAAGGGTGTGCTGGAGACACCCTCCAAGGAAGGCATGCAGTGCATATCGCTGCTGGACAAGCACTGCAAGGCCTTGGAGCAAGTAGCGCGGGTAATACAAGCAATTCGGCCCTGGAGGGCGACGTGAGCACATCATTCCACGTCAACGATCGTGCGATGGCTTGCTTCACTCTCCCCATTCGATCTTTGCCATTATGTCGTTGCGTGCCAGTTTTCAACGTGTTTATGCGTTTCATAGTGTCACAAGGTACATATTTCCTAATGACTGGGTTGCAAGAACACAACGGGTGCCCCTTTGCGCAGGAGGTATCGATCATGCCTGAGCTGCCTCCCCAGGAGTGCATAGCGGTGGATACCATAGCTCACGTGTGCGAGGCGCTGCGGACTCAAATTACAGTATTTGCTCAGTTGCAACTCCGCATTTCTCTGCAACTGAAAACCGCATGGAACCCGAAAAGAAGGGACGGGAACAAGAATAAAACAGTGCGGGACGCGCTGAAGGAGCGCCGATGTCCCTCGTGCCCCAGCCTACAGTTGCAAACAGAGAAAAAGGTATGTCAATTTCTGAATCTGAATACCAGTGCGCTTAACATGTATAATCGAGCAGGAGCAAGTAGGGGTGAATTGTCGTGCTTCCGTGATAACGCGAGAATCTGTTCAATTTGGGCGTACTTGAACAGACTCTCTCGAGTTGTAGAATGTGACAGGCGCTCTTTGTCGTTGCCTAAAAACTATCAATATCAAACATGCGAAATAAGTCATATGAAGTCCAAGCGACAACGTGAAGTGGCGTGTTGACGCGTGCTCCTCAGCTACAACAATCATGTCAGTGTCGTAGCTCGATATACGAGGTTGTCATGGGCGTGTACGGTAAGAGGCGGCACCTTCATTACATAGGCTATTGATATTTGCGCTAAGACTTCATCCGGGAACAGTGTACCAAAAATGCAGGCTCCGTCAAAATGTACTCCAGACCGCCTGATGAGCACGCCGCTGGCCCTGCAAACCATCCAACGCCACACAACGCATGACATGACAGATGTCGTGCACAAAACGTACTGAACTCACGTAGAGAGTAGTTGACATGGTGATCGTAGCGCAGATACCAATAATGGCCATCCGCTGTATACAATGGATGACCCAATTACACTAGTCGTTCTAGCTACAGTTACAAGCTCAAGACACGTACTGATTATAAAGTATAAGTTATACATAGCACTTCACGTCAAACCGAGAACAGGACCTTAAATCATCGTGATGTTGTCCATACTGAGCGAGTCATGAATTGCACCATTTTTGCTCCTCCGTTCATCGCGAATCCAACAATACTGCATGTTTATCCTGGCAAGACTTCAAGGAAGCCTGCCGCTGAGGTATAAATTTGCGCCAAACCGACATACCGCAGCTGTCTGATGCTTAAGCGGGCAGATGTCGCAGCGTACGTAAGCCCATCTTATCCACAGGGTGCGCCCGCCAAGTAGGTTTATCCTGCAAGCTATCCAACGACAAAAAGAAAAAGTCATCCGCTAGAGAACTCCATCGTGTACAATAACAATCTGCACATACCTAGAAATAGTTTCTCTGAGGCTTGCACCAAAAGCGGAGGCTGACCGTGCAGTTACCAACCGCATACGATGGATGTGTTCCAGCACGCCCAAAGCACTAAACAAAAGAAGAATGGGCACTGAAAAAGCGTGTTATTGAGCTCTGGGGAGGAAACGTATCTAGAGCGTAGCGCTAGCAATTCAATCGTGTATTCCCTAAAAAAAAAATGACCAAAACGAGTACACGGTCAACATTGGAAGGGCAGCGGTGCTGGCAGCGAGAACGTCAACACGGCCTTCCATACCTGGTAAAATCCGCTCACGCATACCTCTGTACAACATTTATTCATGCCGTCATCAGGGCCAAGTTCACGATTTCAGTGCGGTATCTGCAGAGTACGTACCCCAGTCACGACGGAGCCCCACTGCGTTGTGATTTTGAGGGTCGCAGACCCTATACAAAGTCATACACTAATACGAGACATAACTTAGGTTGTATGCAACGAGAGTATCGTACAACAGACTTGTGCATCAGACTACCGGGTTTGGACTTGCCAGCAGACTAGTACTCTAAGCTTTAAGGCACGCTTCAACAGAGCTCAATTGTTCTGTAAGCAGTAAGTAAGCAAAGCAAGATAGCGTAGATTGTGAAAGAGAGGCAGAGCGGCGTGATGCCAGTGCCGTTGGTTGATAAAATGCTAACGAGAGAATTCGATCGACATCAAGCAAGTCGATCAGATTCTCCCGATATTTCGAGTGGTTACCCAGGCCAT
>JAULKQ010069891.1:0-14518 GCA_032356285.1 Smithsoniella earleae | reverse complement strand
GCATTCAGCTGAGACCTTGTTTGCCATCATCTGGCTCTTCCCCATGAGAGTGTTGCACCCTTTTCCATGTGAGCTTAACGACGAAGAGGTAATTATTTCCAACACAAGGATTTTGCACGATGATGTTCTCATGCTGAAGATCAAAAAGCGCCTAGATTTTCTTGGCAGGCACAAGTGGTGATGAACAACAACTCGGAGATGTCACGTCTCGAACATCAAATGAATACCTTCTGTGATATGTTCAAATCCTATGGGTATAAGCTGAAAGCTTTGATGCGTTTATTCGCTGAATTGGGGGCTGCAATGGATCGATTGACCTACGGTTAGATTCAAGTAAGAATGGCGCTGACAACCCTCTCGCAAGACCTTTCCAGCTCATCCTGACCTGAACGTTGTATTCTTTACCATCTCGTTACATTTGATGTGCATCGAGTTCCACAACGGGTCGCGAGGCGCATGCAAATGGTTTCCCTTGTTTGATTGCCCAACAGGCTCCATAATAGATGAAGTGGGCGAGTTTTTTGCACCGGGCCTCATTCCGCGAAGAAATCACCTTCGATAAGAGTTTTAAATTTTGTGCTTGGTCGCCGCGGATTTGGAGCTTGTACCAGGGACCTCAGTGTGGTGTACAAATAGGATCCCTCTTACATCCGGATGTGCCTGACTACTAGATTTTACACAAACTCGTAATCCCTACGCTTGTTCTTGACGCAGGGAAATGGAACGTACTGTACACTTGAGGATAGAGAAGCGTAGCTCACCATGGCGAATGATAGCCTCCGGAATACCTTCGCGAATTTTCCAGATGTTCTGTGCCTGGTTACTGTCCTGGGCAATTACTGCATCGCAGATCTTCTCCTCGTCTATGCATGTTCCGACGAATCGCTCGAGCTTCTCCATGTCATGATCCCCATTGCTCCCTGTGACACAACAGTGCTTTTTTGTGGAAAACTGACATACGGTCTGTCTCGTTAGGGTAGTTTCGCGATGGGCAGCAACCTGACGTCTCCACAAGCACGTACATCTCAGTGGGCTCGGACATGGGATTCGTTGCTCCTTTGACGTGTTTCAACGCCAGATCCATAGACTGTCTGTCTAAAAACTCAAACGCGGACAATATTTCACCCAAATGTTTGTTTGCCAGATGGAACACCTGTTGCACTTCGGAGAACGACTTCAGCGACATGAATACAGTATTAACAGCCGCTGATGCTGGCAGGCACTTAACTGCAACCTTGGTGATCACCCCTGCAGCATGGCACACAAGATAAGTTTCGAGTGAAGGCCTTCTGCGGTGTGTACACCAGCGTCTTGTTTAGTTGCAGCCCTAAATGAAGGCACGCTTGCTACCTTTGAAAGTTAACTAGTTGAAAGTTAACTAGCGCCAGCAATTGATTGAATGAGCAAGTCGTGGTGTTTACCAAGCGTCCCCTCCGAGCCAATGAAGAGTTGTTTCAAGTCGTAGCCCGAGTTGTCCTTGCGGAGAGTTTTCAGCATGTTCAACACAGTGCCGTCTGCCAGTACCACCTGAAAGCGCAGTATCATAACCGCAAGGTTAAGAGAAAATAAGCATTCACGCATACAGTGTTTGTTTATCTCAGGTCGACTTGAGATCGAAAGCTTCCACTGCCACTTCTCGCTTAAAAACGTGCCTGGCACAGCTTTTCAAGCGAGTGATAAATTGCCAATACGAGCTTAACATGCGTTGCTGTATCACAATAAACATACAGCGCGTCTACCGATGACCCTAGGTAACCATACAACAGAATACGCACCTCGAGGCCCAAGACGTTCCCTCTGAGTGAACCGTATCTCAGAAACCTTAGACCACCAGCATTGGTTGAAATGTTTCCACCAATGTGGCAGCTTCCCTTCGCGCCCAGGTCAAGCGGCATTCGGTACCCTCGTTCCAACGCTAACTGGTCCAACGTTTCCAAGATACACCCACTTTCCGCGACCATCACGCCACTCTACAAACCTTGCCCCAGCAACATCTTAAAGAGCTTTCAATAAATTTTCAATGTACAAGAGACAGAAGTGTCAGTTTGATGCAAGCTTCCAAGGACATGACAGGTTAGGGATTGTTTTTAGAGTCGCACAGGTTCGTAGCTGATGATGTTGTTCAAGCGTGACAGGCTGAGAACGACGTCTTTTTGGTCGAATGCTATCGAACCTCCGACTAGGCCTGTATTCCCACCTTGCGGCACCACTGGTATGCGTTGCTCATTGCAGTACGAGAGTATCTTACTCACCTGCAAACCATCATTTGAACTTATGTATGCTATTTCAAGCACTAAAAAGCTAGTTCTCCGAAAATTCTTTCGGGCCCCAAAAACGGAAGCTTGGTGCTGCAAATGCTAATGTTCATCACATGGAAGAGTAGAGGGCAATGCTTTCATTTTATCTAGTCTATAGGCAGGTTAACATGACCTCAGACAATTTGAATAGGTTACGGTAATTGCCAAGGAAGTCAGCTTGCTTGTATCTGAAAGTAATGTACCATGCATTGCCAGAGCTTTGCAGTTCTCGTGTCTCATTTGACGCCCCTGAGGATCACTCCTCTTGTTCTGCAGGCCTCAAAGAGTGCAAGTGGGTTGCAATATCAATACGAAAGGCAGAATTATACTGTTTAAGGCTCCACACGTAGGGAGAAATATGGCACATTATCTAGCGCTGAGATTGAATATCAAAATCCTTATTGCTGTGAGAATGACGTGGCCGTACCTGTCTTGAATTGTGCATAGAAGGAGTGTATTTTCACACCCGATGCCAAGCAAGATATTGCTACGGGTGAAATAGCATCAATGCTAAGATAGTACTCAGTTGATGTAAAGTATTCTAGGGGCCCACAAGTTTCCTGCATTTCTCACTCCCAAAGTCCATCTCATCTCCCCCGGGTACGAGACTGACGGCATGTCTTGTTTACCCAGCCATTGTCGTAAACTTTTCACTATTCATAGATAAACAATTCCATGGCCTAGACCATACGGAGAATAACCAGCATGATGCGAGTGGGTCGTACTTCTTCAGTCAGAATCTAGCTTTCACGTGCCGTGAAGATTATAAATTGGATGCCTGCGCGAGATGCTTGCTTACCACATCACACGGTCAGTAATAATCTTACTTGGGCACAAGATGGAAATAAAAGGTGTAGACTATCGTATGCTCTAGCTTTCGTTCCATCATTCTAGGTGCGAGATCTATGGAGCCGGACTTTAATCCACAAAAGCTTTCATACGATATATTATTCTCATGAGAAAATTTGTTGGTGGCACCTTGGGGTGACTTAGACTATCCACGGGCATCAATACGTACCTGCTCAGTGCTTTCGGGAGAAAGCACAACCTTAGCCTTCCCGACGTATGTGTTCGTCCAATCAGTATTATGTCCTTGAAGAGAAACATGGTCAGTTAAAACACCTTTTTCTCCTAAAATGTCCCGAAATCGTGCCAGAGTCGCTTGCTGGAAAAATCTGAGAGCGCGTGTTTGCTCACATAAGTATTGTAAGCTAGTGTACGCACGCAGCATCATGAAAAACAATGCTGAAGTTTCGATTCCGTCAGTTACATGCCTGGTACTGACTCACCTCTCCCTCTGTGTAACGGGAACCACAGTAGCGGAGTAGCTTGACCTGTTAAAGAATCTGCAATACAACACTTACAGGCAAACTACACCAGGATACTGAAAAAAAATAGTCATTTTGTTGACAAACAATGGACGTCTTAAACACCGCTGCGGTGTCACCTGTCCTTGTTTTCGCGCCCAGTAAGTCAGTTGAAAACAAACACTGCAGCAATAAATTCACAAATTTAAAGCACGAGGATTCCACCTCGTAACATCCTTTACAAATGCCTCTGCAAATTGTGTCCAAAATGTAATGAAGTTATCAGAGTGCCGGACGTACCTCGGGATGTTTCATTCGAGTCATGGCGTGTACCCTGGGGTTTAGATTAACCTTAGCTCTAATGTATACTGCAGCAGTTTCGATACCCTAAACATTTACCAAAAGGTCTTTAATCACTGTATCGGTGCTTGGAAAACCTGCATTGGCACTGCGCCCTACAAAATCCAAGTAGCGATCACCACTGCTCGGTCAGATTGATACTCTGTCCTCCCAAGCCTGACGCGCCTTAAGTATCCCATGATATCTCCAAGTTCTACCTAGGAATCGAGTTCTTCTGGATCATTATGGACACTCCTAGCTAAGTGCCAGATGTCCGCGGGAAGCATTCGTCCATCGAAATGGGGAAGAAGATACGCAATGTTCTGTGCACGCAAGAAGTCACAATGAAATAATCTGGCTACAAGAGCAACATGAATGTGCTCAGGTTGAATTGAGAGGAGAAATATGAGAAGCACACTCCAAGAAGACTATGATAGGTGTTTCTCTGGTCAAACTATCTTAGTGAAGAGTACGTCCAAACTCGTGGTAAAACTACATATGGTATGCTACCTTGTGCACACGGGAAATGGAACTTCGGAATACTGGAAAAGCCAAGTTACCAAGCTGGTTGATACTGAGGTTTAGATTCTGAGCCCTTCTCAATAAATTCGTTCAGCAGATTTTGGGTCTTGTGCGTTGGTATAAGATGGTACTCATGATGGGCACTTGTCTTGATGGTTGAGGTGCCTGGGGAAGTTATCTACTATCTCGAGTTACCTGGCTTACCCTTTACACCCTGTAGTGCAGTATAGTGCGCCATCACAACGTTTTTGAGTCTGGAAGATCTGAAACTACAGCTACATGAGTCCCTGAGGAAATTACAGACTTAGTAGCGGTTAGTGGCCCTGTGACCACAGAGGTATTCTTAGCAAGAGTACGTAGAGAGTTAGACAGCTTTAACGCCAGCAAGGTCACCGAGTAATCTTCTGTGGTTTTGGCTTTTCTTTCACACCTGGGTTGTCGGAAGTTCCCTGCAATCAAGAGCTCGCACCCCGCACGTCTCCCCCACCCATCCCTCCCCCCCGCACAACAAGATGATTTCATATCAACTGAGTTCGTATTTGCTGATAAATCTTGAACTGCCGCCAGTTTGATTGCTTAGACATGTCATTCCCCACATAGCTTCCAATGTAACAACAAAATTCGGTCAGATGTTTTTATCAACAAAGAGAACTGTATTGTTATGTGACTTGGCAATAACCTCAGACTTTGAACTTTTTATGCCTAGTCTAGATAACAAGGCACTTTCCATGAACAAGATTCATTCTGTTTTGAAGCTTTAAGGAGTTCTGCTCTGAACACTTTCTACTGCTCTCAATTTAGTGCCTCAATTCACTCCCATAGTGCACTGGTTTAAATAAGAAGCACCATTAAAATTTGAGGTATCCACTGCTGGCAGCGACTTCACATGCTGCACAGGGAGTCCAGCAGAAGTGATCAAAGCCCTGAATATTTTGATGGTGCCTTTTATTTCCTCATGGTGGCACAGTTACCTCAACAGGTTCCAAACAGCTGTAAGGTTACCAGATAAGAGTTGTGTCATTCATCTCATGCAAATTTTGAACTTTTTGGTGTACAAAGGTTCCGCACACGCAATCATCTCTCTATTGAACGACCCTGGTAAGATAGTTACAGGTGCGAAATCCTTTATTCATTGCCTCAACTTCATGTGCCAGAATAAAGGCGGAGTATCCAGGAGGCCTGCTCATCCAAGGGGACAGGATATTCATTAAGAGTATGGAAGCAGCACGGACAGTTCGCTTAAATGAACTTCTCACCCTAAATGCAGAGCTTAGAGAAGAGAAGAACTAGTTGAAGCTGAGCGAAACTAGAGAAGCTGTAAACCTTTCCCATGACTGTTGATCCGGTGTGCGTTGTACGTCGTGATTAAGCGACCAGACTGGACCCTCAATTCTCCATGGAGACACGCATACCAACCCTGTTAATATTGCCCTGTTCGCCGAATTATTCGCCCGTCAGGTGATCTATTTCATCTTTAAGGAGCAATTCTCAAACTGGCAGCTTCGAGTTTGCGCGGGAGAGTTCACTGAGTATACAGACTAACTTCTGTTGCTGGCTGCGTCCAAGAATCAATGATACTCACCGACTGTTACAATAGTCGTTACTCTTAGATGGAATTCAATTTCAATCGACAAGCTCGAGCTGTTACAATGTGCCATAAGAGTTCTCGGAACCTTTGTACTCTATCCCTAGGTATTCGATATTGTTTCGAAATTATGGGCGGTTAATTTGAAGAGCTAAGAATATTCATCTATGTAGTACGAGACTCTATTATCAAGAATACTAGACTTTTTGACCAGCAAGCCTAGCGCCCAGCGTTCCTTCAGCCACAGGCTCAAGAACTTGAACGCAACGACGTAGCTAGGAAGAGCGCATATTTGACCAGGTCAAGAGCAATACTGATAGCTAAAACTAGTACTATCAAAATAAAGCGAGTTTACCCTTTCTCTATCTCATGAACGGGATGTTGCCAGGTGTTAACTCGTCAACTATGTAGACATTGTAGCGCATACAAGCATACACGTTTACGGCTAGGATGACCATATTGGAAGATAGAGAGAAGATTCGTAGAGAGCTTCGGCAAGCAGTATTTGATTGTCGTGAAAGGGGTTTATACGAGGCTGCCTCATGGGCTGCCCAGCACCTTTCTTCACTCCCGCACAGCAAGCAGCCCCTTCCCAAGGTCCTAGCCGTTCCGGGTGGCAATGAGGAGAGTGACACTTACCTCCTCGCAAAATCTCTGTTTGATTGCAAGGTTAGCATCCTCTGTTTGAGCTGTGTTACTCATTCGAATGTGCGAAAGCCAGCTATCTATCATTCAGGAGTACCAAAGATGTTCTCATGCACTCAAGAGCTCAGTATCTGACAAGAAAGAACTCTTTCTCAAATTCTATTCTCTGTACCTGGCGGGGGAGCGACGAAGACAGTAAGATCCCGTACAATTCAAGCCACTTAGTTCCCGTCTCACACGTACAAAACAATTCTTAACTCAACTCAAGCGTCTTTTGCAGTGAGGAAAAAATTGAGTTTGCTGGTGCACTTGGGAAAGCGGATGTGCCGAATCGAATGTTAGATGACATTGAGAGGGACCTGGAAGAGCTTTGGGCTACAAATAAACTAGATAGCTTCTGTATGTATATATATGGTCTTGTACTAGCTGACAGGTGCGAGAAGCAATTGCGTCCAGGCCTCGTACGAACCTCGCTATCTTGCAACAGAAGTAACGTACAGCAGTCGGTTGCAGGGGAAAGGAACAGCAGTCAAGAAGTGTTCTCACGGAATCTGTCAGGCGCTACCCTTGCAACTGGTCAGCGTGGAAAGCCTTGAACGCCGTGTGCTCTGAATGGGAAGATGTCATTTCTCTCACGCTTCCCGAGCATGTGATGAGGGACATGTTTCTAGCTGTTATGTGCCTCGAACTGCACTGGTGTGGCGAGGCACTCAGCCGCATGGACAAGCTGAGCGAGGTGTTCCCTAGGTCGCGTTTTTTGGTGCTAAAAGCGGCTTGTGCACACTACAGTTCTAGAAAAATGGATGAGGCCCAGGTGCAGCCTCCTACCTCTGTTGAATTCTTCATCTTTATGTCTTGATTGAGCACACTGATATACTTTGCAGGCACTGTTTGAAGACCTTCTCTTCCAAGACGAGTTTGCGTTAGAGGGCATGGATACGTATTCAAATATTTTATACATGAAAGAAGATTTTGCAACCCTCAGCGGTCTAGCTCATAAGGCCGTGCTCAACGACAAGTACAGGCCAGAAACATGTTGCATCATCGGCAACTACTATTCATTAAAAGCTCAGCATGACAAGGTGAGTGAGCCGAGTTTTTTGCTTTCATCTGAGCTACAAATCCATGTGAGCAGTTCCTCAAGTTTCGAATAGAAGCTCCAATTACAGTAATATATTATGATCTCAACGAACATATTTCTGCAGGCAGTTATCTACTTTCAAAGAGCGCTGAGCCTGAACCCGAACTGCTTGGAGGCGTGGACGCTGATCGGCCACGAATATCTGGAGATGAAGAATCCCCATGCGGCGATTGAGGCCTACCGCAGGGCAGTTGACGTCAACGCTAAAGACTTCCGCGCGTGGTACGGACTCGGGCAGACGTACGAGATGCTGGTGATGCCGTACTATGCGCTCTTTTACTACCGCAAGGCGGCGCAGCTCAGACCGAATGATGCGCGCATGTGGGTGTGTCCCTGAACGAGGCTCTATTGTGCGTCACGCGCGTGTATCCATTACTGCGCTTGTCGTTCAGGAACCTATTTATTGTCGAATTGCTGCGGTATACACGTTTAACATAGGACATATGTCCGTATAACTAGCGCATTAAAGCGGATTTTTCAACAAAACTGCAGTTACGATGTGCCTAAACAGGCGCGTGTTGTAACATCTTCTCCTGGCTCTGTGCCTTCAGGTGGCTATGGGTCAGTGCTACGCTCACGACCATCTCAAACTGCACGACGCAGCTGCCAAATGCTACCGCCGCGCAGTAACTAGCGGTGACCACGAGAACATCGTTCTTCACAAGCTTGCTGAGCTCTACAAACAGATGAACCAGCACGATGCTGCTTTCAGCTGCTACAAGCAGAACCTTGAGTATATTGACCAGCAGAATAGCACCGGACAGGTACTTAATTTTCTAGCAAATGTGAATCAGTGTGGAGATATGCTTTGTTTGGGACTGAAATTGAGCTAGGCTTGTCACAGTCAGAACAGAATGTCAATGTGTATACTATATTTTTCACCGTATTGGAGAGATGTTGTGGAAACAAAAGCAATACTGCTGCTCCTTGACATGGAGTGCATTGTGATTGTACAGGATGCTGTTGATGCACTGACGTTCATGGCTGAGCACTGCCTCGGGAAGAATAGGCTGCAGGATGCTGAGATGTATGCGATGCGTCTTCAGGACTTTGGTGGCCCAGCCAAAGACAAAGGGCGCCGTGTGATTGCAGAAGTCCAGCGTTTGAAGTCACAATCTGGTTATGGAGCCCGTGCTGGGACGTCCTGAGTACACTGAGCAGTATAATTGGCTTAGTTTCTGCTCTGTTCTTTCAGAAGTCAGATCCTACAGCTTTCTACATGTAGTATCGTTTTTCAGGAAATCAAGTTGAAAGAATATAGACGGGCAGTGTTTACCAGGAGTGTAAGATTTCATTGGTTGGAGCAGGTGCATACGAAGCTCTGCTGTGAATCTGACCCACTTTCTTGCTTGACGCCTGATCTTGCTCCCAAGCCTGCATCACTCGCGCAATATGAGTTGCCTCTTCACGAGATAACAGACCTCTGCCATCTCCACCATAACACTCTGGTGTGGTTTTCTGTTTCAAGTACGCTGCGGGAGTAAGAAACCTTCATTAGCTAACACTTTCCAACAGACCGAGCATAGATGTACATTTTTTGCTTCACATGGACTCCAGCGTCTCGGTGATGAAGTTGGTGCAACGCTGGGCCGTCGTAACACGCATGTGCCAGCTAGTGCTTACATACTATCGAACTATTGGTTAGTGCACGCCCGAATTCGCTACCGTCACGTAAGGTTGGCAGCCGTTTGCGCGGATTCAGTCATCATACATGTGCGTGTAAGGAGGACCATCATACACGTGTAGTGGGAATAGTTAGTTGTTTTTTAGTTTTCGTTGTTTTGGAGCTCAAATTTTATGTTATTATTGATTTTCCGCACCTCCTAGCTACACCCTCAATCTCGCTGTTAGAGGAATTACTTCACAAGAAATGATGTTGGAAACCATGCATTTTCTCTGATAACAGCTTCCGGCAGTTGTGACGTTGGTTGGACATTTTAGTGGCTGTACGCCATACTAGCATGGACTAACTACGCTTGCTTATTGATCTATTGTGCGTGTATATTCGTCCGGGAAAGCATATTTACTGTTGCTGAGCAAGAGGCATGCCCTGGTAGCGGAACTGCCCATTGACTATACTGAGCTTTCAGCGCAGATTAGTGAAGCTATGGAGGTGAGTAGAGCGGCATTCGTTCGCCTTATTTGGCTCATAATTTGCTTTTATCAGATTCCAACCGATGGGAAGTCAACAGTCATGCCCTCGGCACTTTGTGTGGTGCGAACTTTCCTGCCAACTGTCTAATGCTGTTGAATAAACCAGTTTCCGGCTCTTCATTTCAATACTGATGAAAGTTGGCATTGTCTCTGTCGCTATTCTTCTCGGTTGCAGTTCACCTGTCGCAACCTGAGCCTCTCAATTTCAATTCTTTCGCCACACCCCAATTCTCAGATCATCCACACTTACGGAACCATGTAACATGATACGCGCTTATTTACACAAATGACGTGATATAGATTAAACGAGTCACTTTATTATCGTCGAAACCGTGTTGAAGAGGGTGAGATGTACCACGTTGTGGTGTTCAGTTTTGGCACAGCATAAGTGTTGTCTAGTAGGGATCAGCTACATATCAACGAAAAGACGCTTTCGAAGGAGAAAGCGTGACGAATCTGATCCTTGAAATGCTGCTGCAGTAGGGAATATAAGGGTTATTATCCGAGAACTACTAGCCAACGCTGTGTGAGGCTATGGTATCTTGTTAATCCTTTCCTCTTTTCTTGAAAAATCAGTGCCATCAGGTGTGGTAACTTGATAGCTTCTTTACCATGCGGGCGCAAGGTACTGTAGAGTTAGCGTCACTGTCAGTCCGTACACACCTGCACAATGGCACAGATTACCTCCCTATTTGGAAAGCATACTCTTCTTGCCTTGATGGAATAGTGAGTACTCAGCACTGCTCTATACTAGACTATCCATGGCAAGGCACCTCTTGTGGCGGTCAAGAAACAGGCTCCACAGATTCAGCACCCAGGGCTCAAGCTCACACGCACGCTTTGTTCGGGATGCTGCGAGCATCAAACAGGTGTTTCATAAGTAGATCTTCTGCACACCAGCGCGATGGTCGGCTTAACTGCTTTCCATGGACATTTCCTGAAGCCTTGGTCAGAGGTGATGGGAGCTCTGCTCGGCGTACATACGCAGCAGCCGCTGGAAATACCGCGGAGAAGGCAAGTCCCAACTTTGCTCCAAGAAATACGTACGATGAAACCCTCACATTCGGAGAGGACGGCTTCGCAATCCCGCATCCAATCAATGGCAGTTCGACAGCGCAACAAGATAGCAGCCACACAACACAACGAGAGTCCCACAACAATCTCCAGGATTCCGTGAGTGGTATGCTTTGCATACTGCAATTACTTCCAGAGACTACCTCAAACTGGGTTGCATCCTACGTTGGCTACCACTCCTACAGCCATATGCTGCAGCTCAGATCCGATATCTTTGCGGGCACTATCAGCAGTGACCCCGAAGTGTACTGCAATCGGGATACGACAGCTTGGAGGCAGGTTTCTAGCGTACAATGTAGTAAGGCTCAGCCGCAAGAGATTATAATTGACGACGGCATGGCTTCCCTTCTACGCTTGACTGACGGAACTGAGATTCAGTTGCCACACACAATTCCGATACAGGGTGTCCTGACAGCGCTGAGCAATCTTGCGGAGTACAGCCAAACGTCCCCAGAGCTAGTAGGACCAGATGGAGTGCTCGTGCGTGCGGACGATTCACTGTTAGCTCCACCAGAAGTCACCGCGTACTACAAGGGGGAAAATAAATCGTTCAAGCATTTGTTCTCGCCGCTCATGCGGGCTGGGATATCGGGCACGCTGCATCGCGTCTCGTGTGTGCTTGGATCTAACCACTCGATAGTCGGGCTCACCATCCGCATAGGCCGCCACCTCCCCTTGGCAGCATGGCCTCTCACAGATGTGTTAGCTATGGTACACTGCGAGCAACGTCGCCACAAGTTCTACAAGCACGCCGAGCAACTTCGTGACCCTCAGAACGCCTGGCACGGCCTACCTTGTTCAGTTTTAATCATCGGTGGCCCTGGGAGCGGGAAAACTACCCTCCTTCGCGACATCGCCCAGCAGATGAGCGTCCGATTCGGCCTAGGTAGAAAGGTGGTAGTAGTGGACTCAAGCTCGGAAATCGGTGGCCTGGGTGTAGTACGTCCTTACCCCCCTGCTTCACACCTTCTATTCCAGACTTAGCAGTACAAGACAACTGCAGCTGTAGCTTATTTCAAAGTACGTAGAAAGTTGACTTCAGAAGCAGTGGTTCATACCGCAGGCGCCACACCCAGCCATCGGCGAGGCCAGAAGATTCGTTCTTCCAAACGGCGTATCACAAGCCTCCATTCTCGTCCAAGCACTGACAAACCACAATCCCGACGTTATCATAGTCGATGAGCTGTCCACTCCAGGAGATATCGAGGCAGCGCGCTCTATTTGCCACAGAGGAGTGAACCTGATTGCTACCGCCCACGCCACTTCGTTGCCCTACCTACTGTCGAACCCCCAGATGAACCCCGTGCTTGGTGGCCTCAGAGAAGTCACGCTAGGAGCCCAGGAGTTACGCGACCTGGCGAGGGACGCGCGGAACACGCCCGCGAAATCCCACGCTCAGCGGCACGCGTTCGCGCGGAACGTCGGCGCGCGCACTCGCCAAGAGCGCCGCCAGCCCCCTTGCTTCCAAGTCATCGTCGAAATCCTCGACCGCAACTCGTGGCGCATCCATTGGAATGCCGCTGAAAGCATAGACGCCGTACTGCAAGGAGGAACGCCGTCCTGCGAACTACGAGTGCTCCACAACGGCACGCTGCTTTCAAGAGACGAGCGCAATTCCTCACCCTGAGACGACTGTATGCCGCACGTAGTTGCTCACCGCGTAGAATAACAGCCCAGGGCCGAGCTCGGCATTTTCGGTTGAATTTTCTGTGTTTCTTGGTCTCGTACGACGCATGTAACTTCAAACTCCAGTGCAACGCGGAGCACTTAGCATTCGAACACAAACACGTAAACTCAATCATCCGAACAGCACACGTTTCAAGTATCAGGCGTCGATGATACAAAACACAAGCCCGGGCACGTCGATTTGGTGGAACAGACCTGAGAATCATCCTGATGCAGCGCCGCCGATTTTGTATGCAGGTAGGGTTTATTGTCGTCAACACTGTGTATACGTACGTGAATAGACGTTCGCGAATTCCGCGCGACGCCACTCGAACGTGCATCGAAGAAGCTCGCAAATGCCTGGTCCGAAGTGAAGCTACACAAGAGCAGCTGCAGCAAGACATCGCAGATGCGAGAGCAAAAGTCGCGGAAGTAGAGGACGACTCGCTCTGCCACCTGGAGGCCGACCGAGAGGCGCTCTCTGCCGCTAGTTACCAGGCGAAACGGCTCCGGGAGCACTTGGAGCAATTTGAATTCGAAAAAACGGAACCCGGTGCGTCCGTGGACGGATCCATTCGCGCGCGAGGGCCTCGGCGGTCGAAGCGGAAAGGCGAGAAGCGAGGAGTAAAGCCCACTAACTGCGGCGATAATAAAGACCGCGCGGAGTATTCTGGAGTATTCCACATGGACACACTTCTGGCGCACGCTCTTCTGTCGGTTGCGGAGCAAGCTGCGGGAACGACTGCGATCTGGTTCATTGCTGCCCTGCTAGGCGCGCCCGTCGCCAGGTGTGGTGCAAATCTTTTCCGCAGTGGATTTTTCGGGGCTCTGTACTTCGAGGAGCATGTCTCGTTTGGCGAGTAGAGAGTATTCTCAGCAATGCTATGTACATTCTTCGGAGAAAGGGCAGTCTGTTTGGCACACAATGGCTTGGTTTTGAGCGTAGATCGGCACGAAATCGGGGGGTTTTTCGGAGGGGATGACCCTTTTTCCAGAGACAAAGCGAGACAGCATTGCCTTTGTGTTGAACCCAGTCACTGTGGACAGGACAAGTTTTTTTTAATGCCCACAATGGTGCGAGATTCGTCAACTCAGCGTTAAGTGGTTATCAGGCAGGGATTGAGTGCATGCCTGTGTGTGACGGTGCTACTCTGTGGCCATGGCGTTCATTCGGTTTTGGGACAGGACTATCACTGCTGTTTTTGACAATCCTTTTTCCACCGCGATACAAAACGCATTTTTGCGAGACACACACAGATAGGGTGATTGAAACCTCGATGCACGTTCACATCCTCATCGTGTGTCATGCCGGATTGTTGAACAGCACAAGAAGATTCTGAATAGTGTATCAATGATTCTGAATAGTGTATCAATGGCAATCGACGTTTTTATGTTGTTGCTCGGATCTCTACCGCTTACTTGCAAGTGAAGCGATAAGGTAACAAACCAGCGAGCAGTTGACTCAACCGATAATTTAAGCAAGTCTCATCACAAACTGAAAATCGCACTCCTTGCTGGCTCCGAAATGGCTTCAATTGCATCTGTAACTATACAGTGCTGCGAGGAAGCCCCAAGAGCAGCCACTTGTTGAAAAAGCGCCAAACCCTTTCGGATTTATTTGTCTGAGACCCTAGTTGTCGGTCCTACAGTGTACTCTTGAGTCTACTGCACACACACTCTTAGCACTCAGTTCCTCCTGGCGCCACACATGTGCCAACTATAGATGCAGCTAGCTCCATACCAATGTAAGTGTTAGTATTGAATCACAGAGCCCATAAGTTGAAATGGG